>JACXGK010005590.1:12924-32453 GCA_016801125.1 Novumbra hubbsi | reverse complement strand
TCACAGTTGTCCCCGTGTCAGCCTCACAGTTGTCCCCGTGTCAGCCTCACAGTTGGAGCGCTTCCCCCCAGTCGCCCTTCTGGGGAACAAGGTGCTAAGCACTCAGCCATTTGATTTCCATTAGACCGAGCTGCAGTTAGAAAGGGCCGCTCTCCAAGTGTGTGCGTGTGTGTGTGTGTGTACGAATGAATGTTTCCCCCCAACTTCCAAATCTGACAGAGCTATCTGCCACCTCAAAGCCCACTGTTCAGGTAACCATTAGACATGTGGGAGAAAAGGCACCTCAATCCCGTCTGAGGTGAGGCTGTGATATCGGCTCGGCTGCAAATACTGAGTAGAGAGTCGGATGACATCTGCATCACTCTAGATGAAGAAAACTATTAAAACACTCCCATTTTGACATTAAGACCAATGAACCTAAAATTCTGAAAAATGTCAACCCGGTTCAACAATGTCAAGTACCCATAGCCCATTTTATGGTCCAGCGCATGCTGTACAGGCGACAAGGAGGCTATTTCAGTTGTCCTCCCCACGAGGTGCTATGTACAATTTCTGTTTTATGAATTTAACGGCTGGCTGGGTGTGGTCCGCAGAATCATGTGAGGTACCCTTTAGAAAATAAGGGGGTTTGAGGAGACCTGAAGGTGGCTTGGGAAGCGATGGAGGGTTTGATCTTCAAGATGAGGATGGGGGTACTGCCGTCGCTCTCTCTCAGGGCCGTTTGTAACCATGAGCAACATAAGGAGACGCATAGGGCCTCCAACTGCTAGGGGGCCCCCGACCGCTCGGGACCACTAGGAGAGGGGCCTCCAACTGCTAGGGGGCCCCCGACTGCTCGGGACCACTAGGAGAGGGGCCTACAACTGCTAGGGGGCCCCCGACCGCTCTGGACCACTAGGAGAGGGGCCTCCAACTGCTAGGGGGCCCCTGACCGCTCTGGACCACTAGGAGAGGGGCCTCCAAATTAAATGTTGCTTAGGGCCTCTAAAAGGCTAGTGCCGGCTCTGCTTCCTTTGTGACCAATGTAGGCAAGCATGGGGTCTTGAAGAAGGCACAAGCTTCAACTGGAATGCATGCATAGCTTATTCCATATTTATGAACCCCACCATTCTGGTATCGCAAGCGCCGCGCTCCACCAACTCAGCCACAGTGCAAAAGATGAAACTCGGATCAGAGCACATCAGGACACTGCGGCTGATTTCACAAGTTAGCTTTCATCATCCCGAAACACACCTCCTCGTCAACCTAGTGGAGAGAGCCTGTTTGCAAAATCAATAGCTGGCCCGCTGTCCAGCCAGTGCGAACTAAAAACTCTCACTCTGCCATTAAGCAATACTACAAGAGCCATTTACAAGCACTCCGCTTTTCTGTCTTCTGCGCTGTCTTCAAGCCCTAGAAAGATTTTGACATTCCAAACCCCGGTTCTAACAAGCCTCCGGGGGGAAGCGAAGGGAAGAGACGAGGAGATCGCAACCCTGGAACGCGAGGCGGCTGGGGAAAACCTCCGTACACAGCCACCTCCTGGGAGGGATGCTCATAGAGATCCACATCGCCAGATAAATAGTTAAGCCCACCCAAAAAATATGAACTCACAAGGAAGCGGTTATTACTGAGTACAACGCAGAATCCATTTGTTCCCCGCCGACTTTCATGGGAGGCTGACAAAGTCGGAAGCAGTCATTAAAACGGATTGTCAACTTGTCAGGCACCACAAACTCGCGGGGCAAAACAAATATGCGACAAGAATGGGCTTCCGCAATTTAGGCGTCACGTCTCCAGGGCTGCATGTACTACATGCATCGCCTCCCCGGTCCAATATCGCCTGCACGGCAACGGCACTTCCGACTTCATGGGCCAGATGGAAAAGGTGGGTTGTTGTCTGGGCAACAGGTCTAGAGATCCTTGATCGAAGGCAGGCGTCACTTCAGAACAGTGTGGCGTTTCTCTTTAGATTGGACATTTCTTAAAAACTTACATTTTGTAAATATCTACATAACATCAGGCCCTGAGTCCTGAAAGGGGCTTTTACATCAGGCAATTTGGGAACCCACCGGGGGAACCAGGTGAGCTTGTTAACCAATGGACAAGCTAGAAAAGCCCTTAACCCCACGAGGGCCAAAGCCTGCCGGCCAGGGTGGATCAACCCTGCTCTTTGTTGTTAGTTGTATGTTGTTAGTTGTATGTGGTATGGTATTACTTGTATGTTGTTAGTCAAATGCTGTATGTTCTTAGTCATATGTTGTATGTTCTGTATGTTCTTAGTCATATGCTGTATGTTGTTAGTCAAATGCTGTATGTTGTTTGCCATATGCTGTATGTTGTTAGTCAACTGCTGTATGTTCTTAGCCATACGCTGTATGTTGTATATTGTTAGTCATATGCTGTATGTGGTTAGTTGTATGTATATACCATACCTTTACATTTAATAGAAACCTCTGTGTAGCACTATAAATGCTATACCTGTATCCAACATACAACTAAAAGCAATAACAGTAAAGTATGACCACATACACATCACACCATAGAGCATATTACAAAAACATTGTAAAGCATGACATGTTTTTAATTCCTTTTTTAAGCATCTACACAGGTCTCAGGATCTATGAAAGCATTATGAAATCAATCATATATTTTTGTTGTTAAAATTATTTTCTAAACTCAGTCACCTTTAAAAAGTCTTCGGCACACACCCATTTCCTGAATGAATAATACTCATCCGACACACACACACATACCTTCTCACGTCACTTAACTCTGTCCAAGAAAGGATTGACAGGCCCATTACACAAGTTGCCATTACGATATTGGCTAATCAATCTATACACTGTATTCCCTCCAGGCCAAAAAGGCAATCTTTCTCATGAAATGACAATGACATCTGAGGAGTGATTCAAAGGAGGAGAACTGCGAGATTTCAATTGGCCGAGTGGTGGATTGTGTAAGATCTGCCTCAACCACTCACCCTCCACCAGGCTGGAAAAGGCACCTCATCCACCCAATCTCTTGAACGCACCCCTCACAGCAGATCCAAATCACCTGAGTACTAATCAGCTAATGCCTCTCACCTGTTCCCTCATCTTAAATAAGTGTGAAAGTCTCTCTCGGTATCCTGACCCGTGCCTGCCTGACCACCTCTCTGGAGAATCATCTTCTGTACTTGGGCTTCTTGTCTACCTTGATACCAGGTTACCAACCTTCTGCCTGCCCTTCGACTTCATGCCAGCCTGTCCCTTGGTATATCGTTGTACCTTCCAAATAAACCTCCTGCGCTCTGAGCTTGGATCCAGCCATCCTTCTCTTTGCGCATCCATCAAAAATATATCATTGAGAGTAATCTACATTGAGGTGACCCACAAATGTTTCTGTGTTATATTGAAATATTAAAATTGGTAATGATGCATCCTTAGTTTTTATAATTTTGCATGCTCTTATTTGGCTCCCTTCTGAAGAAAATAAAAGGAAGAACCTGTAGTACTGTTGAGATACTGAAGAAGAGGCTGCTTTGCTCTCTCAGGGCCTCGCTCACTTGCCTTCATTGAGATAATCATGAATCCCATATAGGACCAGAGAATGATTTAAAGGAATGTGAGGCCACCTGTGAAAAGGTTATCCAGCATGGATCTTGCAACAGGCCAATGATCCTAGAAAGGCAACAGGACTGCTAGAGAAACAAGAAATAGAGGGTTATAGAACGGCTACGTTGATGCCCTCATCTACATCCTATTGAAATGTTGTGGGGGGACTTGAAGCAGCCCTCATACATGACACACTTGAAGTCGATGTAAGAGACTGATTGTCTAGAGTTACTAGAAATGGCTACATTTATAATTGTTATGAAGTATAATTTTTCAATGTTACTTGTTAAAAGTATATTCACTTGTAGTTTTTTCTCTAGGCTGAAACATCTATCTGAAGTGTGATTTCAATTCAGCTCGTTGTGTAATATTGGATGTTGGAGAGCTGTACTGTAGGCTAAGAACATTATATTAGAATATTTTAGTAAGAAATTGTATTTAAACAGTGGAAACATATTTAAATATTGAGCAAACAATATCCTAATTGGACTATTCAACACTGTACAATGTCCTTCGAAATTCAAAATAGGAGGTCTGTTTTTCTGTTTGTTCATGATTATCTGTTGTTTTCTTTTGTATTATATATTCACAACAACAAAAACCAGAAAGTTTAAGTTAACAAGAAAAAAAAAACACAGTAAATTACTTCTCTGAGATGACCTAGTTCATAATGTGTGATGCCCTCTAACAAGCCTGGAATAAATTGGTTTGAAAAGTTTAAGTCCAGAGCCTATATTTCTGAAACACAAAAACAAGTAATTAGGATGTCTCCAGATTGTCAGGAGGTCATGGTGTGGTCCTTTATAAACTAGCTCAGCAGTTCTAAAAAGGTAGGCATTCATTGGGCATAATTTTGTCCGTTTTAGGAATATGCTGTTTAGTCACGTTAAGAAACAATGGACTGTCAAAGCAGCATCATGCAAGAGAGGAACAGAATACACTGATATCATAACGGCAAACAAGGAAATGTCAATCTTCATGTCCTACCGCACACATTCAAAAGGAAATAGCCAACGCAATAACGTTGCCTAAACCACTGCCGGTCTGAAGTCGGTGTACCCAAACCGCATTGGCTTAATTACGTGTGGAAAGCTAGGATGTGAGATGTCAGCAAGGCGGTATATAGGAGTGTACAGACTACCGTGTCGTTCAGAGAACAATTACAGTCTAAGTAGCTGCCTTTAAACCCCCTCCCTAAATTTGTCTTAATTATCAGGCAAATATTCTCCCTCTTCTGCTTCATTAGCTACTTTGTTGAGCAGTTAGCCGTGTCAAAGAGAAGACAGAGGGATGTGAGAGTGGGAGCCGAGAGGAGGGAGGTATTATAAATAGTCTCTAGCCCCTGCCTTCAGTCTCAGATCAAGCACCCGCATTAGCTCCAAGGAAAGAGTGTCTGCAGCCTTTACGACTCAAAGTCCGCTAGTCTGACAGACAAAGGCCAAGATCAAACAAGGTCAAAGGCTTCCCAGTACTGGTACATTTAAAGGGTCGACAAGACAAAAAGACAGAACGATGTCAGGCTTTTTCAGCTGACATAAAACAGGTGTGTCTATAACTTAATACAGGATGAATCCCTATATTACACATCTGACAAACCATTCCTTGAAACCCAGAAGTGACCTTACCAGTGTTGAATGAAATACTGAGCTCGGAGTTTGTTTACTCGGATGCATTCCGTACACGGCAACGCTATTTCGTTAATCTCATCATCATGGCACCTGTCTGTGGATGGGATATATTAGGCAGCAAGTGAACATTTTGTCCTCAAAATGTATGTGTCACAAACAGGAGAAATGGGCAAGCGCAAGGATCTGAGCAACTTTGACAATGGCCAAATTGTGATGGCTAGACAACTGGGTCAGAGCATCTCCAAAACTGCAGGTCTTGTGGGGTGTTCCTGGTCTGCAGTGGTCAGTACCTCTCAAAACGATAGGTACTTACCTATCCCAAGAAAGGAAAACCGGTATACCTGTGACAGGGTCGAGGGAGGCCAAGGCTCATTGATGCACATGGGGAGCGAAGGCTGGCTGATCCATTCATTGATTCTTACTATCCTACACATTGTAGATTAGTATGGAACAAGTCGAATTATGAAATAACACAAATGGAATCATGTGACATATTTGGAAGAAAGCAAAATAGTGTTAAACATGTGAAAATATACATGGAGAGACGAATATTAGACTGATGGAAATCTGTCCTTGGATCTAAAGAGTACAAACTTGATATTGTACGTTCCAACCTCTGGGTCTTTGTGACATTCTGAGTGGGTGAACAGATCTCTGCATGGATGGTTGTTTGCTGGTGATTTATTAGGAATTCAAGGCACACTCAACCAGCATGGCCACCACAGAATTCTGCAGCGATATGCCATCCCATCTGGTTTGTGCTTTGGTGTGGGACTGTCCTTTGTTCTTCAACAGGACACAAAACACATGAAGCAAGTTGAAAGAACGCCAATAATGTAAAGGCAAAGGATGTGAAATATAAATGTATGTTGATTTGTATAGTCTAGATTAGCAAGTGTCCTTGTCACTACTGGTAGCATGAGGCAGTACTTGCAGACTAATCAGGTTGCACAGGTAGTCCAGTTCATCCAGGATGGCACATCCATAAGTGCAGTCCCAAGAAGGTTTGTTGTGTCTCCCAGTACAGTTTCAAGTGCGTTGAGGCGATACAAGAAGTCATTTATAATATTACTGCCTCAGTCTCCTACACTCTCTCAAACTCTATTTACCAACCAACATGGCACATTGAAATTGTTATTCCCAAGTCATTATCTTATTTGTTCGTCTCCACTTGGCTGCAAATCCTCCAGGTGTTCTGTACTTCTCATGCATCTCCACGGCACCGAGGCTTCAGATGTCAATCACGAGCTTCCGACCGATATGGTAAGAGACTGGCTAGAAGCCTAAGAGGGTCCAAATGAGGGTCAGGCACTTCAATTTAGAGGCTGCTATGGAAACAGCTGGAGAAGGAGATATTTAAGATAAGTCTGTAATAGCAGGGGGTGTACAGAATATGGACTGCTAATTGGAACTTTGTCAGACCGTAGTGAGAAAGCCACCCTAACAGTCATTGGGCTGTTTATCTGATGAAACACACATCTTCTCTGATATTTCTGGATTTGTATCGAGCTCCTGGAAATGGATAAAGGATACTCCCTAATACGCCATGGTTGCTAAAAACAGAAAGGTAACTAGCAAGTGAATCACTTTAACAACACCTCCCAGAGAACTAAAATGTGTGAAAGCTACTCGTGGGCTTACAAAGAAGAGGGAAGCGGGTAATATCAGATAGCCACCACAAGAGCACACAAGTGGGGTCCCTGTAAAGGCAAACCACAATAAACACCCACACAAATTGAGAACAACGAAAAAATGAGCAAAACCAAACAGACATCATGACTATCAGGATTGCATTAGCAACTGAGGCTGGAGCTCTCTCCGCTACACTCGCTCAGCGGTGCTTACATTTCAGCTGTCCCAACCCAGTTGACAGATATCCATACTAACAAGGTGACCAGCACGGTTGAAACGAATGCTGATAACTCCAGACAGAGTTAACCTTGGGGCACGTTAGTAAATTCACACCTGACGCTCCACTCTGAAATGAGAGTGCCTTCGCTAGGGTGATGTACACGGAGCATTCAATATTTATGAATTTACCAACAGCACAATGGGTGGCGGACTAGAAATAGCTAACTGGCTAACCCAAGTCCTCAGCCGCTGTGCTACGTTTGCATTCTGCAAACCCAGAGAGAAAAAACTGAATTTACAGTTACAATCCTGTTAATTTACAAACGGCCCAGAGCGCCACTCTGATATTTCAGATTTCATTCATGAAAGCACCCCTGGTCAAGTCATCTGGTTTCAATCACAGGTCTTGTAATCTGACAAAAAAGCTATTTTCTGAAGCTATTGAGCTTCCATGTGTTTTAGCGATTTCACCTGCTAAGGACGTTGCTTGATTGGCATGGATTTCCCATCTTCAAGGTTGGCTTCCTTCTTCCTCTGGAGACAAATAACACGCAGACCTACGCCATGTCACACAAGTACACAGGGATCCCAACAACTATCAACATATACATACTGTATGTGTTGACATGACCTGTTTTACTGTAGATGTTGACATGACCCGTTTTACTGTATATGTTGACATGACCTGTTTTACTGTAGATGTTGACATGACCTGTTTAACTGTAGATGTTGACATGACCTGTTTAACTCTAGATGTTGACATGACCCGTTTTACTGTATATGTTGACATGACCTGTTTTACTGTAGATGTTGACATGACCTGTTTAACTGTAGATGTTGACATGACCTGTTTAACTCTAGATGTTGACATGACCTGTTTAACTGTAGATGTTGACATGACCTGTTTAACTCTAGATGTTGACATGACCGGTTTTACTGTAGATGTTGACATGACCTGTTTAACTGTAGATGTTGACATGATCTGTTTAACTGTAGATGTTGACATGACCTGTTTAACTGTAGATGTTGACATGACCTGTTTAACTGTAGATGTTGACATGACCTGTTTAACTGTAGATGTCTACATGACCTGTCATACTGTAGTAAGGCATTCCAATGACCCACTCATGGAAAAACGTGTAATTAGTTCAAACATAGTTCCCTGTACAGATGATCACCACACACCCTACGACCAGGTAAAATTCTCAGTACAGTAAACATCCGAGACCTTAGTAGGGGGACAGAAGTGTTTCTGATTTGTTACGCAGCCAACCTTCACCATGTTCTCAGCCTCGGCCAATTGCTTTCCGATTAGAACTCATCAGTCTCTACGCACTGCATCGGAATCAACCAGGTCCTGTAGACGCCTGGTTATATTAATCCTTCCTAGGTCAAGGTAAGCTACATTACAAGAATGACAGCCTGGTAATAGGCATGTCTAAAGATTTTGCTGTGGTCTAATTTAATTCCACCGCGTAACATAAAGCTGCGGAAACCATTAGCGGAACAGAATTAGCGGTGGTTGCCCTAGCACCTCTCCGCAGTCCTCCATCTGATCCGCACATCCAAATGCAGCAATCACCCAGTGTGGAATTAACAGGTGCATTAGAATGGAGGACACAGGCAATTACAGTCCACTAAGTTTGTCGTGCAGAGATGCCAAAATAAAGTATTAGCAGGTGTTGATTCGACTGCAGTGAGGTGACATGGCTTAGGAACGGGGAGCTCAAAGGTTGGAAGAAGTTACACCTCAAGGCTGTTGATGGTGACATGAAAAAAGACATTTGCATTAATCTTATCAGCGCAGCGTTTTCTTATTCTCGTGAATCGTGAATTTAAAACAAAACATTGCATTAATTTCCCTTGTGAAGACAGGGGAGAAGTCTCTTTGCAGATGTTTCAGGCAGGAAATACAGCATATCAATTCGTTTGGGTAATGTAACGATTGTGAATAAATTTGTCCCGTATTAGTGATACCAATATTAGGGCACCCTTGTGGTTTAATATGGTCAATATCACAACAGCATAACATCCAGGTTCAGCCCTTGACGTAACAAACATATTCAACAGAGCCTGAGATGGCATGTGTCATACGTATCCAATGTAATTCAGTATGAAAGCACGATGTGGTTTATGGCAAATTATGATTGATTTGCCAAGGGTAAAAGCTGTTGTTAGGCATGATGCATTGCAAGGCGCCTGGACACAGCGTTTAGCCAATGTTCTGTATATCTGCAATACCACACAAATCCCCAAAACGCCTTGCTGCTATTATTAATTGGTAGTCGGAGCATTTAGACCAGTAAAAAAATGTGATGTCATAACCGTGGTATACAATCCTATATACAACAGCGATCAGCCAATCAGCATTCATGATTTAACAAATCCGATGTTGAACACACATTTTTGTACCTGATTGGCTGAATGTTGTGGTGCATGAGAACATAAAGAAAGGGTTCGAAAACATATTTTGTTTTACTTTTCCAAATCAACAATTCATATCTGCAAAATAGCTAATGTACACTGGCTTAGGGCATGCTTTACCTGTGTACTTTTAAACCTTTCCAAGGTCTTTAGAGTCAGAGTTAAGATGGAGGGTTTTCACGTTGACATCGGAAGATCCTCTCTTTGCATTCTCCCTGTTGGCTGGCCACGATCAGAGCCGAGGATGGTATTTACCTAAATTACATGTCAGAGCTGCGAAATTTGATAGTACCCCACAATCATTTTTCTCCAGCCATCACACTACATAATACCAGCAGCATTTTTCATTCATTTTACAGCAGTCTTAGATGTTTCCGTTGCGCGCAACACTGCCCCGTTGAGGTCACCCGTTCTCCCAGATTCATTTTTGTTGCTGCGCACATATGATTCCATTGGTAACCCTGGCATTCATTGACTTTCTTATCGGAGGATGTCTGAATCTGGATGTGTGAATCTGAGGCTTTTATCACAACACAAACAGAAGGGTTAGTTTGAATGACTGACAGAGGAGAAAACTCTGTCAACACACAGACACACAAGATATGGATTTAATTAGCGTTTAATTTTTACTCAGACACCTTGACAGTTTGAGACTGCCCAGAGTGCAAGATGGGGAGGCCCAGTTGAAACTATTTTATTTGTTTCTCGGTTTGACCAAATAGAAAGCAATTGTTTTGAAGAACACAGCGTTTCAATGCAGGTCTGCGGGTAAGCCCCTCAATGCAAAAATATAGACTATACTTAAAATTAACTCATTTACATATTTAATGTACAAAGATTTTGCTGCATTGATTAAAACCATTGCTTTCAGAATAGCTATAAACGTTAAGTTAAGGACATATTTCTCCTGACAGAAAAAAACTTGAACTTTAATTTTTGAAAGGGATTATGAGCTTTAATTAAGAAGGCCATATCAGAATCTGGTTATTTTCACAAAAGATCCCGACCCTTATGGTCCACAGTTATTTCTAATGAGTTAGTGCCCTGTTCTTCAGCAGACAGGAACATGCATGCCTTTATACAAATGTCCTGTTTCAACAATTCTTGCTGTGAGCAAAAGAAGTCCAGCTCTGACGACTATGAACACAGTGCAGGGAGCACGGTACTGATAATCCATGTGCGTGCATGGCTGTTTGTAAAACCAACGCAACAGGACGCCGAATTTCACAAAGCAAAATAAAGCAAATTAATACATCCATATCTGTAATGATGTGTCTGAAAGAACGGCGCTCCCACGGGAAGACGGAAGGCTTGTATTACCACAGGCCCACACAAGCGCCACAACACCCAGTGGATTTATCATGAAGCAGTGGGGGCTGTGGACCCCGGACTAATACTGTAAAACAAAACAGGTATGCTGCTAGGCTCGTAATGACACCCTGTTGGGCTACTAAGGCATGCATGCTGTTCTGCTAGGGGAAGACATTAAACGCAGCCACATCATATATCAGTCAGGGATCCGGTCGTAACACCCAGCCCTGATAGGTGAGAACATTAGGAGCCGGATGTTGATGGTGAACGGCGGCTACGCGTTGTGTCGGTTAAAGGTACTGTTTTACCGATGTATATTATAGCTGCATTATGTAGATGTTTTTGGGACACTGCGATTTTGGAAAACGCCAAGAAAATATATTGGCAGTAATAGTAGAACAATGGGGTTTTAAGTGATTTCCTTTCAATAAATATTTTGGGTGCTTTCTGGTTACATCACGGCAGGCATCATTTTCATTGGTAAAAAGAGGCACAACACAGCCTCTGTAGGGAATATATATATATATATAAAGCTGTTTTGAATGTGCAATTAGCGTAATTAAGTAAATGTCCACAAGATGGGACCAAATTCAGGATATCACTTTTAAAGCATTGGTATAACTGGTAGTCATTTTCCAGAATATCTATCTTAACATATAATTAGGTGTATGAGAATCCGACTGTAGAGTTCAGCAATCTCAAACAATTAAACAATAAATAATTACCTATACAAGTATTGAGAAATCCCTCATACATTTTCCTATCCATACCTCACTAAAGATTGTGCCATGCATTCATGAAACATTCATCCTGGAAGCCTGTTCTATAACACTTAGGACAGACATTGCATTCTGTGTCCAGCCCAAAAGTTAATTGTCAATACAGTGATCTGCTAGTTTTGTGAGGGACAAATACAAAGAATGCAAATAGTTCACACATTATGAAAGGCAAGGAGTAATACATTTCACAAGCTCCACGAAAAAGAAGGATAAAACCAATTGATGCATATGGTAATTGCTGCCAGCGCAAGCAGCACTTGAAAATGACAGACTTTGGTTTCTTCGGAAGGTGTGACAGTAAATATAAGCCTCTTTTAATGAGAACCAGAGTCACATTAAGATTCCAGACACTAACATAGACACAACTCATCCCCGAACTGCTACCCGTTTCAAGTCTTACGTTAAGTATGACGTTTATCCACGAAGCCTATAGATTGTACTGTGCTTTCCCCCCACTGTTGAAATACAGGAAGCAGTCTGGATTAAAGATTTTAAGTGGCACAATTGATTCGCATTGATATGAACTAACCTGTATGATTACCTGGAAGTAAGTGTAAGGCTGGCCTAATCGGTGTACACTTGTCAGTTCTAAATCAAAAAGCCATTCTGATGCGTTCAAATGGCATACTTCGGCTTGATCATCTAGTCATTTCCATGACGGTATTTGCTAATTAGAGTATCTCTTGGCTCATTCTAAGAACAGAGTCTACCTTTTGGGTCCCTCATTTATTTTGTGAATATAATGTGGAACTTTACAAAATGCCTACCTTTACATTTAACTTTTTCATAGGGTAATTGTCAGATCATGAAGCAGGTTATCTAGTTCTTTCTAATTGTCTTTCTGACAATTTTCTTGCCTTTTGTGGTGGAAAAGCGAGTTGAGGAAAACATATAATATAATGTATCAAGCCCGTTGGCCATAGATAGTCCAATAATAACATAGCACATCATCCCAGTTATCCATAGAAAACAGACTCCAACATAAAAAGTCAACCCTGTTACCCATATATAAACTAACCAAGACATAACACATCATCCCAGTTATCCATAGAAAACAGACTCCAACATAAAAAGTCAACCCTGTTACCCATATATAAACCAACCAAGACATAACACATCATCCCAGTTATCCATAGAAAACAGACTCCAACATAACAAGTCAACCCTGTTACCGATATATAAACCAACCAAGACATAACACATCACCCCAGTTATCCATAGATAAACAGACTACAACGTAACAAGTCAACCCTGTTACCCATGTATAAACCAACCAAGACGTAACACATCATCCCAGTTATCCATAGAAAACAGACTCCAACATAAAAAGTCAACCCTGTTACCCATATATAAACCAACCAAGACATAACACATCATCCCAGTTATCCATAGAAAACAGACTCCAACATAACAAGTCAACCCTTTTACCGATATATAAACCAACCAAGACATAACACATCACCCCAGTTATCCATAGAAAACCGACTCCAACATAACAAGTTAACCCTGTTACCCATGTATAAACCAACCAAGACGTAACACATCATCCCAGTTATCCATAGATAAACAGACTACAACGTAACAAGTCAACCCTGTTACCCATATAGATATATATATATATATATATATATCAACCAAAACATAACACATCATCCCAGTTATACATAGATAAACAGACGGCACCATAAGCTGCAGGGCCGTTGCTTGGAATACCGAATCAGAATTTGTAACTTTACTTGAAGGGACGACTCTGGGCCTGAATAAGGCAGGGATCGGGACATGTTACCAGCTAGATAGCTACATGACTTGAATGGCTCTATCATAATTAATCACGTTCACTCAAGAGGTTAAGCATTAAAACCATACATAAATCATGTATTATTATTAACCCTCCAAACTCATCCTAATAGAACAAGTTATAATGGAGATATCAGCACATTGTTATTGGTTTTCACCGCAGGCAATGTCAGATAACTAGCTATGTTCCAGAAAACGAGAGAACGTGCGTGCCTGCTGCCACTACATCATGATAGCTAATGCGGCTCACCGCCTAAATCTTTAGTTGTTAGGGTGAAAAAAATGTATTAAGAGCCACCTTCCTGCATTGTCTCTGTTTTTCCTTGCTCTCTTTTCTTTTTTGTGCACCTGATGTATGGTGTGACGAGACCATAATTGATAACATGTATATAGACAAATAATAATTATAGACAAAAACCCACACAGTAATGGGCCCCCTCCGAGCCATGTGGCCCCCTCCAAGCCATGGGCCCCGTGAATCATATTCACCATTCCCCCGCCACCCGGCCCTGATAACACGTCAGTAACAGAAGCCAAACCAGTTACCTATAGATAGCAGGCCTACAACCTGTTTAAGCGATTATATTTTCTCTTGCAATGGGATTTTTTTCTTCTTCTATGAAACATTTTGGTGTTTATTATTATTAGGTTTCCCACCATGCATCACATCCCAAAAAGCACCAGATTGGCAGTGACCTAGTAGGCAAGCCATGTTTGAAAACCAGTGATACGGCACACTTTTTTAAATGGAAAGTGGCACATTCAGCCTGAGTGAGTCACACACCCATGACTGACAATGACAAATGAAAGGAAACCTCAACTTCCGGCACACAACCACACAGGTTGCTTCACAGCTACCAGAGCGAGAGGTGTTTCGGTGCCTAAGCATTCTGCCAGACTCAGTGTGGGTGAGTTAGTTGGCGTCTGGCACTTGACGGCTATGTGTACTGTGCATGTTATATCACCAAATATGCCACTCAAGGAAGCCGGGCAAAAAGAAAAAAACAGAAAGGCAATTAAAAACCAAAAGCGCACTGGCATTTCCTGTCAGGGAAAGAAAAAGGCAGACATGAGAAGAGAGAGAGTATAGGATCCTCCCTTCTATTGGTTGTAAGATGTTGCACATTGGTTGTATACTGATGACACTAACTCAATCAAATTCCCCTCATTCTTTACCGCCGTATTAGCCTAGTGAGAAGGGACCCCAGTTCACTCCTGCAATTAACTGTCTGCTCTCACATAATTAACGACTGTTTTGTCCACGGATCAATAAAGGCTCTGTTCATTAAAAGTCCCTTTGCTTCCTCAAAGATCCCCTGGCAAAGTTATTTCATGGTACGTCAAAGGTGACGCATTGCATCGGGTTAATTTTGGTTTCATGTATTTGCTGAGGGGTTTTCTCGACTCAATGGGAAAAATACAAGCAGAAGCCACATAGTAGCATGCAGGTGCTTGGTTGAATGGCAACCAGTGAATCTTCTCAGACAAAAACAGAAGACCTCTGCAGAAGACCTCTATTTTCTTGATAGAAAATCAGTAAGAACCTGGATTCAACAGCTGTCTTGACAGCTAGCCATCTGCCACAGATATCATGCTGATTTAAAGAACCACACAAACAGGATCAATAATGAATTCACACCCTCATGGCTTTCGGTTCTCGTCTTCATCCGTGTTAGAGTATCTCGTGAGATGCTGGTTCACAAGGTTTGTTGTTGTGTGTTTACAACCTTATTTACAATAAAGTTGGGACCCTGAGTAATGTTATGGATTTTTTTTAAACATATGCCCAATCAGAATTAAATTGCAACATGTTTCAAAAAAACTAGAACAGGGGCAATAAACAACTGGTGAAAAAAACCTGGTAAAACATCTAACAACAAATTATGTTAATTGAGGCTCATCGTCGATGGCAGAGAAATGAAAACCTGCACAGAATCAAATCGAGGATCTAAACTGAGGATCTAAACTGCTTGAGATATGGCTGCTCCACTAATAACAAAAGGAATATGCAACAAGGAACTTGCTCCCTGGTACACAGATAATACTAGAGCACACACGCAAGACTCCAAAAAGTTAAAGCAAAAGTGGCACTCCATCAAGTCGAAAGTATTGAGACAAGCCTTGATAGAAAAGCAGTCACATCTGCTGAAAAAACATATTTCTCTAACCAGATTGAGATGAACAAAAACAATACAAAAGGTATCTTCGATACAGTTGCAAAAGTCAACCCTTAAAGGACTAAGGCATTCTTGGTCTCTGTAGGCTTAATAATTAACAGATTAAGTAGAATTAATAATTCCGGAGATATGAATAGAAATGTAACGGGTGCGACAACACTTAATGAATACATACAAATTAATAATGAGTTATAAACCCACAAATTGTCAACAAGACCTGATTCCAGCAAGGAGCTACTTCCTGTGCAAGGTCAGTCTATGTTGAACATAATAAATAGCTTCAGATGCGTACCAAACTCACTAGCGGAAATAAATACACTTCTGAAAGAATATTATCTGGATCTAGTTATATTAACTATTATATGCCAAAATAAAACGTCCTGTTCCTCTCAAAGACTAAACACCTTTCTGCAGACAAAAAACATTTATGAAATGCTCCAGTCTGGTTTCAGAACCCATTATAGCAATGTGAGACTGCACTTAAAATACTTTCTAATGGCCTCAGACAAAGGTTAGGTTTAGGGTTTGTTGCTTCTTGATCTTAGTGCTGCATTCTTCCGGTTGCTTCTTGATCTTAGTGGTGCCTTCGTCCTGTTGCTTCTTGATCTTAGTGCTGCCTTTGACACTACTGATCACTACCTTCTCTTGGAAAGATTGATATCTTATATTGGGCACATGGACATGTTTTAGCCTGCTTAAAATTTTATTTATCAGAAAAATATCAATGTGTATGTGTGCATGCCCTTTTGACAATCAAAGGTATGTTTTGGTGTTCCTCAAGGCTCGGTTTAGGGACCATTATTGTTTTCACTATATATGCTGACTCTGGTTGATCCGGAACCACAATGTCAATTTGTACTGTTTAGCTGATAGCATAATGTTCTATATTATTATGAAACATGGAGAAGCCCCAACATTAGCAACTTTAGAAGCATGCGTTTCAGATATTAGGAAGTGGATGACGGAAACCTTTTTGTTTTTAAACAGCAATTTAAAATCATTGGCAGATCTGGGCGTATTGTCAAAGGCGTATGTCAGAAGTGCAGGTCAAGTCTTAATGCCTAGTGTATTGAATAGGAATACAGTATATTATTCATCTCTGTGTGTGTTTTTGTCTATGGTGTTGTGTTCTGCTGCACACAATTTTTGTTCATCTACAACAGTTTAGTACATCTGCAACATTGCATCGGACTATAGACAGAACCACTTTCCTTGTATCCCTAAAATAATTACATGTTTTGTATCACATATGAACAGACTGGCAACCAATACGGTTCCTGTATTGTTTGTGCGCTGATAATGTGTCTCAACATACGGTAAGTAATTGCACTCCTACATCATTTATGAAGAAGGCCTTGTATTGTCATCACAAAGACATTTCCTCCAGAAAAACTCTTATCATTGCATCCACATTTTCATTTTCTCCATGGGTTTCCAGCCATTTCCTCTTGGACAATTGAATGCAAATATTGAATAAGTCTATATCCGAACTACTCATAGGATTTCAGATTCCTCTGTAGTTTTGTCTCCTTTCCTGTCTGAGCTCTGCTATTCAATCATCATTGTGTCTATGATCAAAGTTGCACAAGGGAATGAACATTCTAGTTAAACTGAGAACCATTATCGAGGAACCTTGTCTTATTTTATTTACACAGCGCAGAAAACAATTTTAAAAAAATCATTCCACCCGGTCAGCCGGGCAATTGGATTCCCGTGCTATTCGAGGGTCCTCTAGTTAAACAGTCATCAATATTTGCATTCACTCTCATTTCATGAACAAGTATTAAATCTCCATTCCTGCTGCTTTCATTGCTTTTCTCACATCCCTGGAACAGGTTCAAAATACGTTTTTTTCTTGTGCAGGCCATTGTACAGAACTGTGGTGTTTTGCATCAAGTGTCTCAAGACAACATCCCCCAAAAACCTAAGGCTAATGGAACCCTACTCCTTAGTGCGACCTACTTTTACATATCATATCTGAAATTAGTCAAGCAATATGGTTAAAGGTTTATATGACTGATGAGACGTGGAGTGCCAAACTAGAGTTGCAATGCTATAATAAACAGGTTATAGTGCTTGTTGTTGGTTATACTCCAACACAGCTGGTGTGAAGCTGCTGGTACAATTCAGTGGATGAGGATCCAGGTGTAAAGCCTCGAACCTGGACTGAAACGTGTGACACACGTTTCTGTCAAGTCCACGGGCACCCTAAGGCCCACCTTCATGCCTCTAAAGGTTTGTTATCGCATGGCAGCAAACCACAAACACTGCATGACATCACGTTCTAGACAACACATGGCAGCGTCATGCGGTTCCAACAATGCCTTTCCCTCACTGGGATATCAGTGCGACAGAAACAGCACGCAATGCACCATAAAACATGCTCTTATGGTAGAAAGCCTAACCACAGATATATGGGGGCATAAACTCCCCAGGTTGTAATGGGGCTGTAAAGGAAAGAAGCACCCGTAACATAAAAATGGGAGGGTTTTGTTAACTTCTCGTATATCAATTGCAAATGTGGAAGCTGTATATCTGGTTAAAGCCTTCGTGGTGTTTCACAGTGAATCCGTTTAATAAAGCATGTGTGAGGGTTGAGAAAATCATTTACCTATGTTTTCATCATTACTCTCACGTTTGGAAATCACCTAGCTATTCACCACAAAAAACATTGCATGAAGATGTTGAGATCATTCATGTAATGCTTAATGTATGCGCTTATATGCAATTTACGGATGTCATTTTTATAAATGTATTGTGTGGGCTGTTTATAAGGCTCTATGTGCGTGGATCAGACAGCAATCTGTTTAATGCACCGGTTAAGCAATTGACAAGTTGGCAGCCTGCATTTAATTTCATATCTGGACACAAATGATGTTTTTTGCCCTGCCTGTCTCATCTGTCACGTTTTGTCATTTCTTGTTTAAAATGACACTGTACACTAAAGGTCTGAAGGCAAACAACCCCGCCTTTTAGCAAAACAAATGTATATTATGTTGTTCAACTAGCGATCAAAAAATGATTTCTATTCTGATGCCACTTTGGCAGTGAACGTAATAAATTAATTAAAGAAGGCTAGCCACGGGAAGACTCCACACTTTAGGTTTGAATTCAGCGGGAAAGGAAGGAGGTTGAGCAAAGACTCCTGCTGTTGCATTATGAAAGATGATTGGCTAGTCAAATTCAAAATGTCATGTGACCCGCAACCTGACGGGGCGAAAAAAAACACAACGTTTCACTTTGAACCATGAAAATAATTTGAAAAAAATATTTTATAATAAGCTAAGCAATTAAAGTGAAATTAATACACAAGTTTAAATGCTGTACATATATTCTATGTATTAGTGTTATTTTATACAAGATAAATGCACTTGGTGTCCACAGACGACACACATGCCTTAGCAGACCCTTGTTCTAAGATATTTTGAGACCTGACAGGGCTTCAAGACTCTTTAAAAAACCCACCAATGGGGTGCCACGACAGAAAAGAGCTTCAACAGGGCTGAGCACTTCCTTAGAGATGGTGGAACGGCCAAGCGTCCTGAGGGGGCAGGACCTTCAAGTACCAAAACAGGCAGATGGTGTAGACAAACTCACAGACCGTAATCTGGAGAGATTGGACTCTTTACTGGAGCATAACCCCTGATATCAAAGACACTGACACAGGCATCTGACGTTGGGAGGTCCTTAAAGACGGTAATCCTGCGAGTCAGCAGATTTTTGCTGTGTTAATTTCGAGCGTTGGGAACACATAGGGGGGGGGGGGGGGGGGGGAGGGGGAGAACTGCTTTGGGAGTGTTGGGAACACACAGGGACAGAATGGGGAGAACTGCTTTGGGAGTGTTGGGAACACACAGGGACAGAATGGGGAGAACTGCTTTGGGAGTGTTGGGAACACACAGGGACAGAATGGGGAGAACTGCTTTGGGAGTGTTCGGAACACACAGGGACAGAATGGGAAGAACTGCTTTGGGAGTGTTGGGAACA
>JACXGK010005590.1:0-12824 GCA_016801125.1 Novumbra hubbsi | reverse complement strand
TGGGAAGAACTGCTTTGGGAGTGTTGGGAACACACAGGGACAGAATGGGGAGAACTGCTTTGGGAGTGTTGGGAACACACAGGGACAGAATGGGGAGAACTGCTTTGGGAGTGTTGGGAACACACAGGGACAGAATGGGGAGAACTGCTTAAGCGACAGGAGCAAGATTTCCTCATATTAATCTACACAGAGCTAGTATACGTTTTGGGTTGTGGTGGAGCATACCACTCGATTTGTTTTGGGTTGTGGTGGAGCCTACCACTCGATTTGTTTTGGGTTGTGGTGGAGCATACCACTCGATTTGTTTTGGGTTGTGGTGGAGCATACCACTCGATTTGTTTTGGGTTGTGGTGGAGCATACCACTCGATTTGTTTTGGGTTGTGGTGGAGCATACCACTCGATTGGTAGATTTCCAAAAGTATTTAATGCCTCTGTAGATGAATTATATACAGAGCCTGTAACATTTTAACTATTTACACACCCAAACTTACTTTAACTCCAAACTTAATGCTAACAGTAGCATCAGCAATCAGTCACTTTTCCAAAGGCAGTTTGTTGAAATTGAGTCTGTATCTACAGATAGATACAAGGATTATAATTAATCAATTAAATAAACGAATAACCACATTTCCGGAGACTATCAGAAATGTTCAACCATGCATTTCACATAAAACCATTTCTATTGGTGGCGTGTATTACGTATTGTACAAATGTCACTTCTTATGAAGCCTTTGATAATGATTAAGAAGTGGGTTACGGGAAGCATCAGATGTGAAGATAATACACTCATAACACCGTCCCCTGACCTTGCTGCCTTCTTCACAGAGAAGGGTTCTCTTCGACTCTGCTGGTCGACGTCAAGGTGTCACTCCTTGTTTCATTCTTTCCACAGTTCTGAAAAAAGGGATGAACAGGAGCCCACTTCATTGTTTTCCAAGTTAAGATGAATTAATTTCCAAGATGCACATCTAATGGTAGGAAGAGGGGAGGGGATGGTAATTTGCTAATGGACGGGAGACAAACGGTGGGACCGTCTCCCTTGCGGCTGAAAAGAGAGAATACCCTCAAACTGTCTGGAAGCAAAAGCAGGAGCTAAAGTGCTTTTACAAAACAGAGTCATTAACTGTCTTTTTCTGCTCTCAGGTTGGGGTGAGGTTGGGGGGGGCACCACTTTGTGTTCAGAGCGAGAGCACATTCAATAACCCACAGACATTTATTTAATTACCCCCCCCCCCCGAATGTAGGGTATAAAATCCCCAGAGATGGTGCGGAGTCTATTTAAACTATTTTAATTACACTTAAACTCCTGCCTAAACATACAAACTTTGTTCCTGACAATGTACTTACAAAGGGATGCATCCTAGGGGTGTGAACCTTTAGAGGCTTAAAACGTTTACACCAAATGTGGATCGTCATTGTTTGGAAAGAATCCCTGGAACCAAAACTGTGTCTCTCATTTTAATAATAGCGCAGACAAATCAGATGCAACACAACACACAGCTGATTAAAACATAGCGGATAAATGCGTCAGTAACCCAAAAGCTCCTAGGATCTCACGATGCATCATATAGGAACATTATGTGGTACAAATTTAGCAGAAACTGAGAAACAAAAGGTATGCGAGAATATTCATATCAATGAGATAATCCGCTAAAATGGGCACAAATTTAATCTGTTTTGATGGGTTCACATCAGAGTGATGACATTTGGCACACATGGTCATGGGTGACAGTCTTGCTAACCCATGGGAATTTCAGAGACCACTGGCACATTGGTTGGCAAACTTGGGTGAATTATGCAGCTGGTCGTGGAGACAAATTAGAGTGATGAGATCTATACCGGGGGGGCTGAGCATCCGTTGTGGAAGATGACAGTCACTGTTGCCTAGTTGACTGTAAGCCCTGCTATAATCAGGTCTGGAGACGCAGCAGGCTTAAACAGACGATGTGAGATGTCGCATTTCATTGCAAGGTGATTACCAATAGATAGGCCTATAGTGCAATGCTGATTCTGTCTGCTTGGTGACTGGTCTTTCTGTACTTTGCCCTGGCCCTTTCTCTCTCCGTTTTGCTACCTCGCTGTGAGCTCAAAAGAAAACTGTGACAATAATGAAAAGTCAAATAGTGAGGCCAATTGTATTTGCTGAAATTAACAAAGTAAGTGTAGCGGAGCAGGGAAAAAGGGGAAAAGGTGTTCTTTGAAGAACCCTTTTGAGAAACCTATTTGTCTTACAGGTAAAGTAAGTATTTTAGTTCCCGGTAGAACAAGAACTGCGGCGGAAACACTAACGGACGACCTTAGGGTGATGCTCGTGATCCTGTGGTGATGATCTTATCAAAGACTTTAGAACGGGGAGAGCTTGTCTCCTCAGGCCTCTGACGGTTTCCCGCTTAGCTCCTGTAGTGCCGCAACACATACCACTACAATACTCTTGCTGAGGAATGACCAAGAGCTTCGCACAATTTTCATGTTTCAGTCTTCATTCGTCCCTGTTTCAAGCTGGCACGACAAGGACAAGGTGAAACATGCAATCTTGACCTCATTGCAAAACTTTAATCTTAAGTAACTCGGAAGAAGATTCGGTGTGATCCTGTTTCATGTTGACATCCTATAAAACAGCAATGACAACATTTGTGAGTTTTTTTTTAACTCAAGCTGACACAGCTGTTGACAGTATGAAGACAAAAGGAGAATCAATTAACCGAGGAACTGTACTGTGAAGCCATGATCGAGCATGGAGGTCAAAATAGGTGCTCTGGAAAGACAAATTCAATCTTTTCCAAGTGCTATTCTGTCCGCAGTGCCCCTGTAACGGTCTAGCGGCTGTTGGCAACGATACAATCTCGGGTCAGTTTAGCATTTCCCCCACAATTGGTTAAGGGCTGGATTGGAAGGGGAATCCGATCCTAGATGTGTACATGTGTCGCTATCTGTAGGAATTTTCAACCTGGGATCGTAACAAAGCAAATGGCATCAGGCAGGTAAACGATCCCACTGTTGCACATTGACAGAAGGATTCAGGATCCTGTTCGGATACCCTTTCCGGTCTCCTTGGAGACTGAAAACCAGACACAACGTTATAATCCGCAACTAACTTCACCACAGACTGAGATTCATGCCCTTAACACTGCCTTGATTATAACTGTTTTTTCTGATCAGGATCTGATTTCCCAATCTCACTCAAAGTATGGCATTGTCACTCTCCCAGGCTATGGGGTCTGGCGTCACCAGTGTGCATTAGTCCCATCCTCGGGTGACAAACTCAAACTGAGCATTTTCATTGAACGAATGAAGAGCAGAGAACCAAGATGTTAAGGCTTCTAGGCTAATGCAGATACATCGCTGTGTGGCAGCAAACCAACATATGTACACTTGATTCCAAATCTAAACAGAATTGACTTTTTAATCAAGTATCCAGAAGGAAATGTGTTGTGGTTTAAACATTTGTTGCTGTTTGATGATTACTTTTGGAACCAATCGCAACATATCGCAAGCGCAGACCAGCTCCTGTACTGGAATTAAAGGGCCAAGGTCCCCCCCCCTTCCAAAAGTCCAACCAGATTTCAAATATTTGCTGCACAGGATGAACTGAATGAATTGAACTGAATAGCAGCGGACCAGCCTACAATACTAGAAACCCCAACCACCCATTTCAAAAACATACAGGGTTTTTTATAATACTACGGTACTTTTAATGAAAGTACCTTAGTCACCTAATGGGCACAGCAATATTCTTTGCAAAATAGATATTTCTCATTGCTTTCACCAAAATGTCAATGTTGAGCATATTCTCTCTCTACAAAAACACATGCAAAACTCAGACTTGAGTAAATCAAGTCAGAAAAATGTAAAGCATTTGGTCAAAGCTGATACCTACTACTCCCAGGAATGTGAAACCATTTTGCACATACAGAACACAAAACTTTGTTGCACATTTGTTCAATCAGCCATCAGTCGTTACTCTGCATAAAAGAGGTCACCTATGAGTTGCAATTTGCAAGAATAGACCGAGTTAGGAAATGTATTTTTCGAACTGCACTCAGGATCTAAACATGTCATAAAAAACATAGAGTTTGGTACTTGAATCAAAACCCACAATGTATCATCTTTATCACAGCCTGGACTCTTAGCAGGTATTCATCAGCAGCACCAAACATTAGTGTAACCAATCTACAGGTGTTCAGAGCTCCAGTGCAGCCCAAGGGGTCTTCCAGGGTACCTCAGCACAAGACAAGCAGCAGATCTGCAGGGTATCCTACAGAGGCTCCAGGCAGCTCTTCCAAGGCACATATTGAGTAGGCATTTTACTAAAGAAGACTGAGGCAGAATGTCACTGAAGAGCGTGAATGTCCAGAAACAAAAGGCTTCGGAGTACTTCTTGTGTTTTGTCCTTTATAGATAAAGAGTAAAAAAAAAATACAACAAGGTACAAGGTACAAGGTAGAAGGTACAAGGTAACAAACAACAGTAATACATGTATTTTACCTGTTCATCACACTCAATTCAGTGTGGTTTAGCTTTGTAACTGTTAGTCATTCCTCAAAATTCTGCAGCCTCGATCGAGGAAAGGCCATGATTGACAACATTGCCAATAATTGTGGCACAAATGACAATCATAGCTGACCCTTTTTATGCATAAATAAGGACTGATTGCTGATTGAACAAATTAGTAAAATAGTTTTCCGAAAGAGGTTCACTTTCAATGGAGTCGTCGGTATCAGCTGTGAACATTGAGTTTTCATTTTATTTGACATGTTTTCCTCAACCTAGTTTGGCATTTTTTTCTTTTTTGTAGAGAGTTGTGTTCACTGGTTGTACAAAATAGGTTTTGTCCTGGTGTGAGGACAATGAGAAATGTCAAACTGCATATTAGCAATCAAGTAAAACAGTAATACTACACAAACCAATATTGCGGAAGATAAGTTGTAATGCTTAGCATAATGTACAGGGTATAATGTTAGTGTAAATACATTTGGTAAAGGGGTGTGTTTTTCAGGTGATTTATTATCTTGGTGTATTTTATTTTATGTCTCTGTACATGCAGCATTTGTAAAGGACAAAATGGACCCTAATAGATTCCTAGAATGCTTCTGTAAATTACTGTGAATTCTGTGAATAAATTAGATCCACGGCCACTGCAGTAATTCAAAGGAAGGCCGTCAACGGTCACTATGGGTTCTAAAAGCTTAAAGTAAAATAAAGAATTTTGTTTCTGGATATTCATGCACTTCAGTGACAGTTTGCATTGGTCATTTTTATCAAAATAATTTGGTGGAAAAGAAAACTGGCCATGCTGTGACACTAACATAATGATGCTGCATGAGAGTTTATTGACAGCTGTGGTTTGTATTTATTGGACCATTTGCACTGATTGATTGAAATAACCTTTCATAAGATAAATGGTACCTTTTGATTTAGCTTCATGTGCTGAGTGACTTCTTGAAAGTTAAACGTGTCCTTCTGTCCAACTGTGTTTTTAGTCCGGATATGTTTTAAAACACGAATTCTGCTTGGCCAAAGGAGTTGTAACAACTGAGAAAAACTGTAACTTGCATTTATTTTTTTTATAAAAAAACATAAACTTTCATTAAACCAGAGAACTCCTCATCTCTGTTGAAAGTGAGCCAAGTCAATGTGCTGTCACTTTCTGTACAAAACAATGTCTGGCAGCTTTTGGACGTGAGGCCCATCCACTTCTGATTTACTCCATGCCTATTCCTGAAGGGTCTGGGGTTCCACAACATTGCGCACCGATGGACAAACACCAAAGGGCCTGTGTCAAGGCACGTGTTAGGGATTGAACTGTGACAGAAGGGGAGTTACAGAAAAAGAGCTGTGGACGTGCTTAACTACAGTTTGACTGAAGTTAATCTGATTTGAGCTCAGCGTGAGCTAATCTATTAACGAGAACCCCCCTGTAACAACTGGGGTGCTGCTGTTGTTGTTGAATGTTTGCAGTACTGTACGTGGAGGATGTTAAATAACTGATAGAAAGCACAGGTTCAATATACTGGAGTTATGGAACCCCAAAGTTTTCTATCCCAAGACGGACACAACAACTCTGACAGAAATGTCAGCGTGTTCCGTTGACGGATTAAGGTTTTGGAGATTTGTAGCGCAATTAAAGGACTATTTCACAATGGCTCTACAGTAGAATATTTGAGGGCAAGACTAGGAGTCAAGCCGTCTAACAAGTATCTAACGAAGCTTAAGCAAGCCTTTGACACCAAACACAACCATATCTCCAGTGAATGTATCACTTCAAAAAGATTTTAAAAATATATAAATATATATAAGTCAATCAAGACATTAATTCAACATGCTTGCAGCTATAGCACTGTGTGAGAACATATTACGAGGTTACCCAAAGCCTTGCCAGATACTGGGAGACGGTACCAAACAATTAGATATACATTCTGTAATATCAATATAGTTTTTGATGAACTCAAGGTTTGAAGTTTTAAAAAAACCTCCACACATTAAATTAGCTGAGTATGAACTAGAGATATCAAAGAGAAAGGCAGAAGCTGATGTAAAGGCCAAGAGATTTGAAAGTTTCCTACTTCAAACATCTCCTGATTTTCATAAAACGCTTTCAACACATAGATGAATGGAAATGATGGATGAAAAAGCATTATTTACCACAAGAAAGAGAGAGCCTGGAAGAGAAAGAAAACAAATTCCCTTGCCTTTTCAAAAAGCATGCCGAACTCTCAACAGGATGGGGACACAGAAATAAAACATGGGTAGCGCGACATGGCTTGTCTCATACAGACAGAATAATGCTTTGCATTAGCATGCTAAGAAAGCCAGAGGACGGAAAAACACGCTATCATATTATTGTTGTATGTGATGCAGGAGTTTGTTCGGGGCTCTGGGTTTTTAGTGTTTTTCCAGCACCAACTTTAATTGCTTCTTCACTTAGTAAGTTGTGCTTAAAATTACTGTTTTATGTGGTTCTCCCAACTAACCATCTTAAGATGAATTCACCAACAGTCAGCCACTTTGTATAAGAGCATCTGCTAAATGACTAAAAGGTGTCTGTCTACCTGTGAGCACAAATGTGAGCACATGCTCTGAAAGAGCCCTCGAAACTGTCAGTCCGTCCTACGGCATAATCTACGCGGCAATAATGTCCATCCGCTAGGGATATAGCTACTCTTCATAAAGCACAGAACATTAGTCTAAACGACATCAATAACTGAGGATAGGTAACCTATCGATTGGTCTGCAGCCTAAAAGCATTTCATAAAAGACAAATGACACATCTGACGATCTGCAGTAGGATCCATCCAACCTTCGCTGCAAAGAGGGTAATGTCTGACGTATCCCGAGCTATTCTTCTTCTTTCTACATTCAACTACCCCATATTGCACAAAAATGTCATTATCCCTGATAAAACAAAGGTTAGTAAAAAAAATCAAGGGATATTTGTAGCATGTCAGCGCTCATTTCCATTTTTTATTCTACTTTTAGTATTGACCCATCATCCAGACAGGTTTCTCAGTCAGCGTCAGCGATTTCAGAGATTTATTTTGTTGTCTAGTTTTGTATTCCAAAATGTCTCCAACACAATTCTAAAGATTCATATATTTTTAGGGGGGGGGGCTTTCATATAAAAAGTTATTTATTTTCCCCTAAACATCACTAGTAGTGCATCTGAAAAACGTACTTGAAGCACTACTTTCAAAACCGCTACTTCAGCTGCGATATGCTCAGTGTTGTTCAGTCTTCTCTGACAAAATGGAGTATTTATGTCATCTCTTGCTTGCCTACACAGGCTGCAGGCTACACATACTGAAGTACAGATTAAACAGTGTTGCGCTAGAAAGTGGCTTCAACACTGTATTAACCTTAAGAACCAAGCTCCGTGGAATTCAGGGAGGTGTACATGGCTACACATCAACTCCTTTGTTGCTTGCTGTTTCGGGTTTCTGGCTGGGTATCTGTAAAAGGACTTTGTGATAACTACTGTAATGTAAAAAGGGCTTTAAAAAATAAATGTGAATGATTGATTGACCAGCGGTGCACAGATTTAGAAATCAGTTCCGAGACAAGTAACAGAGAAGTGTTTTTGCGTTGGCATTCCTTTACAGACCTAAAAAAAAAATACTACTTTCCGTATGATTCCCTAGCGCTAAAAGTAAGTTGACATTCTTTCCCAAAGGACTAAGCTTAAATTGTCTTAGTCCTTTCCCGACTAAGACAATTACAAAATTTGTCTTAGTCAAATTGTCCATCTAATTGTATTACTTCTGTATTACACTTGTGACATTTGTTGATGACAGTTTGTAGTGGAACACAGGAAAATGTAATGCTCTTTCATAATTGGAAATACATTTTAGTTGACCTGTTGAGTTCTGGGGTTTGGGGTTCACAGACCCTTTCAAAATACCCAGTGACACCAACCTTGTTTCGTACCAGGATGGATCTACTTGCATGTCATTTTTTCATTGTGCCTTTTATGCAGCATCCAATTATGTTGAGCCTAAACTACAAATCTCACTGTACATACATTTAAACCATTTCTAGCAAAGATCTCATTGATTATGTTTTTTTCTGAACTGTTCATGCTGACATGTTATGTCCGAACAATTCTTTATACAAGATTTGAAAATACATATCGAACAATTCAGGCCAATTTAGGGGAAATTGTCTCCATTGTGTTGACATGTACTTAGGTCCAATTATGCTTCAGAACGGCCAAAAGAGAGAAGACAAAATGAAGACAAACACCCCTCTTAAAAAAACGATTTGACACAATAATAATGACTACTTAAAATATGAGTTCGCTCACTACGTATAAGGCGTCTCATAGTAGGTGACCCGATATATTACTCTAGCGCCCAAACAGCCAACCTTTGGCTCTGAAAAGATGGCTGACATGCTCATTTGTCATGAAGCCGGTATATTTACCTAACCCAAAGACCAACAACGTCTCCCATATTAGGACAGAAGTCAAAGGGCTAAAATGACTGAACACACTCAGTGTTAACTGTCCGGTGATTCACTCTGTGGCTTGTCATCTGCATGGCAACCACCTAATATGCTTCTTCTTCCATTTTCCTCTGCCTGACCAACTCTGTTTTCATTTGTCATCCTAAAGACAAAAAAAATGTGGCTTGTGTGATTAATGTAGATCTGCAACAACTAATCAATAAAGAATATTGATAACGTCAATAATAATTATTGATTAGTTGGGTCTGCATAAGATGCAGCAAAAAAATACATTTAGAAAGATGGCAGAAGCTCCACAAGGGGAAGTGGCGTCCAACCAAAAACCTCAATTCATCATTTATTCTAATCTGTATTCATGGAGTTACATGTTTAATTGAGAAATAGTTATCTTCAATGCCAAAACTTTTGAGAATGACACAAATATAAATGTTCACAAAGTCTGCTGCCTCAGTGTTTATGATGGCAATTTGCATATACTCCAGAATGTCATGAAGAGTGATCAGATTAATTGCAATTAATTGCAAATTCCCGCTGTGCCATGAAAATGAACTTCCACTGCATTTCAGCCCTGCCACAAAAGGACCGACTGACATGTCAGTGATCCTCTCGTTAACACCGATGAGAGTGTTGAAGAGAACAAGGCTGGAGATCACTCTGTCATGCTGATTGAGACTGAATAATAGAGTAGATATTTTAAAAGGAGGGTGGGGCTTGAAATCATTATTCTTTCTCTGTTAACCATGGTTACATGCAAGAAAACATGTGCAGTCATCATTGCTTTGCACAAAAAGGGCTTCACGGGCAAGGATGTTACTACTTGTAAGATAGCACCTTAATCTACTATTTATCAGATCATTAAGAACTTCAAGGAGAGAGGGTAAATTGTTGTGAGGAAGGCTTCACGGCCCCGAAGAAATGCGAGCAAGCGACAGGACCATCTCCTAAAGTTGATTCAGATGTGGGATTGGGGCACCACCAGTGCAGAGCTTGCTCAGGAAGGGCATCAGGCAGGTGTCAGTGCATCTGCACACACAGTGAGGCAAAGACTTTTGGAGGATGGCCTGGTGTCATGAAGGGCAGCAAAGAAGCCACTTCTCTCCACGATAAACATCAGGGGCAGACTGATATTCTGCAAAAGTACAGGGATTGGACGGCAGAGGACTGGGGTAAAGTAATTTTCTCTGATAAATACCCTTTCTTATTATTGGGGGCATCTGGCTTGTCCAGAAAAGAAAAGGTAGGGGCTACCTTCAGTCCTGTGTCATGCCAACAGTAAAGCATCCTGAGACCATTCATGTGTGGGGTTGCTTCTCAGCCAAGGGAGTGGACTCACTCACAATTTTGCCTAAGAACCCAGCCATGAATAAACAATGGTACCAAGACATCCTCAGAGAGCAACTTCTCCCAACCATCCAGGAACAGTTTGGTGACATACAATGCCTTTTCCAGCATGATGGAGCATCTTGCCCAGCGACAAATGTGATAACTAAGGGGATCAGGGAACAAAACATTGAAATGTTGGGTCCATGGCCCAGACACTCCCCACAAGTAAACCAATACTTGTGTCATTCTCAAAACGTTTGGCCACCACTGTCCATGGGCACGACGTGAAGCGTTGTTGCGTTTGCTTTTGTAGTTATGTTGTTTTGCCTACCCTTTTGTATCCCTTAGGCAGGCAAAATATGAACGGTGTGAACAGTGCAAGATACTGTCACCGCAATGTGCAATGGTGGTTCTATTGATTTATTGTATTTTCGTGTTTTTCACCCACTGGAGTCAGGCCCAAGTGGGCTCATTGGAAACATAACCAAGTAGGCAAAAGAAACTCTTAATGAAATGTGTCACTGTATCCAAAAATAATACAAATAACTATTTCCACTGCATGGTGTGTACACCGCATTGTTACGCCCATAATTAATGAACTGAAAACGGAGAAAGGGAAAGGCCCATGGATGATGAAGAGAGGCCAGCATGTTGCTCCTCTGTCATCTCAATTTTAAATAATAAGATGTAAACTAAACGTTTTGTTGGAGCCCTTGATTTTGTAATAGTGCTTTGTGCTGTATATGATCACAAATGAGGCCAGCCAATATAGCCATTAACTGGACCACGTGACTTTGCAGTTTAACCCTAATCCCTGTTAGTACAATTACAACCACTACCACCAAAGATGCTGTTTACTGTTTTTAAATGATAAATTGGAAATGGAGATTTTGATAAAAAAGATGGCATGCAAATTATTTATAGAAGCGACAGTGTACAAAGCCAAATCACGGCGTTGAATTGGGTGCCACATTCATTTAAACCCACCAAATGAACCTTGCATCAAGAGAGCAGAGAATGAGCACACTGCTCAGCTGCTGTCACGATAAGACAAGATGGCTTCCTGAGAGTGCCGGCATGCCTTTACAAACCTATTAGTGTCAGAACACTTAGAATGTTGGTTGAGGCTTACTCGTGGAAAAAATGGCAAAGAAAATCCTTGGAAAATTGCATGCATAATTTGACAATTTCTTTCCACCAAAGCATTTAAGCATCTTAATTTCAATGTGTTTAAAGTCACTTCGATGAATCCAGAAGGACACGACATTTTCACAGAGACTACACCAGCACTTAACACAAGTTATTCTCTTGTAGCTTATTCTCTTGATTGTTCAATTGATTGATAGTGTTTAAAAAAGCTCAAACTCATATCATAACAGGAACAATACTCCCTTCACACAAAATGTAAAATGTCAGAATATCAAAATTACCTTGCTATTAAATTGCGTCACAAATATGATTCCAATTTGTAATCTACTGTATTACCACAAAGTGTTCCTTCAACATGGTGGCATATATTATTGTGCCGTTGTCTAAAGAAGCCTTAGTTCAGTATAATCTTATGATCCGGGTGCATTACAGAGTATTTAGCAATACACCCTGCTTTTGAGGTCAACGGTTATCCGAAGGAGTCTGAACGACTGCTAATCCCCTTCCTACTGCACAATTTGCCCTGTACAAACTGACTGTGTTTCAAAAGGGCTACTAGCCTTCTGAGTTCCGCCTTCTATTAAGGGGGAATCTTTGAGAAAACCTGAGAGAGCATTCTGTCCAGCAGGAGACAACACAGAGCGTTTTAAATCAATTCAATTACTTGTGCTTGTGTGAACAGAAATCTGAAACTCTGCGGCAGTGCAACAAAACCTGCGGCAGAATTTGTACATTCTTGCCATTTCCTGTTTTAGGTTTGGAATCGTTGTTGTAAAGTTATAGTTCACTTCCATACTCCCTACGATCTACATACAACACAATTTAGCATTTGGAAACACAGCCACTGCATACGATAGACTGTCTGACTGCTTTTATGAATTACAATTCCAGTTATACATTCCATTTTCAAATAACAAGAAGCAACAAGGTGTTGCAGGCTTTGAGATGAACACAAAAACTATCAAATGAGCTGATAACCTTTCTATGTGGAAATGCCAACATATGCAAATATCAACTGCTTTTGTGACAATGTTTCACTTTTTTGGGGGAAACTACTCAAATCACCCATGCTACATCCAGTGAGAAAAGATCTTGAACCTCGATCACTACAATATTCCCCTACCCGGGTGAGCTAGGACACTGAGAAGTAGGTATTTGACCAGAGCATGATTATACCTATGATTCAAGTGTGGTCAGTATTTACAACCTTAGACAATCTGCAATTGTTTCTCATTGAAAGCAAGCCTGAGATGGGCTTCTGGAATGTGTCTGAGATGGGCTTCTGGAATGTGTCTGAGATGGGCTTCTGAAATGTGTCTGAGATGGGCTTCTGGAATGTGTCTGAGATGGGCTTCTGAAATGTGTCTGAGATGGGCTTCTGGAATGTGTCTGA
>JACXGK010005589.1:0-32354 GCA_016801125.1 Novumbra hubbsi | reverse complement strand
TAGCTTGTTCCAGTTGTGTGCCACATAGCTACTAAATGCCACGTTGCCATATTTAGTTTGGACTCTGGGCTCTACTAGCTGACCTGAATTCATAGATCTTAGGGGCATTTCAAACAGAATTCAAATCGTTTTATGGCAATGTTGAAACCACCATATGACGTTTTGACAGTAAGGCAGGTGCAGCTACAATTTTAATCTAATCACACACAAGTTAAAGGTACTCATGGAAGTAAGAATAGGAGGGAAATGGCCCAATTTAATAACATTGAGTACTATCATTGGACAATATCATTAGGTGAAAAAGGGGGTCTCTGATTATTTCCGTGGTACTGGGAAACATATTTGGATGATCACATAGATAATATTACTTATACATTGCAGAGTTTTGCAAACTAAACCATTAAAGGATTTGAGCTTTTGTCAAAAATTGCTGGAATTTATAGACTAACTCTGTTAAAATACAAAATGGCCCATGACTGCATTTTGGCAAAACAAGGAGGGCTATGCACTGCAGTAAATTTGACAGGGGATGCCTGTTACACGTTGACACCTGATTCCACCGATAATATGATAATATAATCACAGCACATATTAGAACATATTAGGGATGCCTTTGGTCTATCTAAAGATGCAGGTTTGTCTGCAACTTATTGGTTACATGATAATGGGGAGCAACTTTGGTCCAAATGTTGTTACCTAATGTCATAATCTTGATACTTCTGTTTTGTTGTTGTACCATAATGCTGACCTGTGCAAAAGCCATGTTGAATGAATTACTTAAAATCATACAATGTGATTTTCTAAATTTTTGTTTTAGATTACGTCTCTCACAGTTGAAGTGTACCTATGATAAAAATTACAGACCTCTACATGCTTTGTAAGTAGGAAAACCAGCAAATTTGGCAGTGTATCAAATACTTGTTCTCTTCACTGTATGTACCTAATTTAATGTACCTGCTAGCCTTTTTAAACCAGACAGATTTCGGTATGGGTTTAAAAGGCTGAAGAAAAGCTTGACTAGTCGGTTTCACATCATTTTATTCTTTAAATATTTGATGCAATAACAAGGGACTACATCTACTATCTGTAATAAAAGGCGTTTACTTTGGAAATAGTTGACCGTGTGGACATTCTCTGATTCAGGACTCGGGGGAAGTAGTTTGAACTCTACACATGACAAGGCACCTACTACATCAGTTACCGTTTCTGCGGCGACCATGGTCCCATATAGCCATAGATATTTTAACGGACCACAGTTCTGGTCGTCGTGGACCGTTTTTTGAAGGCCTGCCGTCTTCTTCCTCTGCCCAAATTTGGCAGTGTATCAAATACTTGTTCTCTTCACTGTATGTACCTAATTTAATGTACCTGCTAGCCTTTTTAAACCAGACAGATTTCGGTATGGGTTTAAAAGGCTGAAGAAAAGCTTGACTAGTCGGTTTCACATCATTTTATTCTTTAAATATTTGATGCAATAACAAGGGACTACATGCAAAACACAGATGAGCAACAGTTACATGCTGTTTGCTAAATAATAAATACAAGTAAAATTGGTCTTCAATTAAACAGCAAGGGAACAGTACAGTCTTGGTTGGTTTTGCAACCCTTGACTTGGAAATGAGTCACAAATGGCAACTATTACCTAGACAGTACACTCCATTTGAGCTCTATAGAAGTATCATTAGAGCCATACAGACCTTTGTCAAAAATATAGTTATTTAAGGATCAGGGTGCCATTTGAGATGTATCCAAAGAGTTTATATTCCAGTCCTTGTAAATATTTCACTATTTAGAAGAGTCTCTGGCAACACTCTGCCACTCCCACCACATATGTTGTTTCCCAGTGATCATCCTCCCGATGCATTTTCTTTTTAAATTCGTAAATGTTCAAAATACAAATATACATACATAAATATAATATACATAACAAAGCCCAGCAAGCCAAACTAAATATCATTCAAGTGCAGCACTTTTCCAAATTAATTTTGTCCTAACTCAAACATATTTTAATATATCTATTCTAACGCTATGTATTTTTGACATTTAAAGGTTATGGCAGGGTAAGAACAGGTCGGACTTCTCAGGAAAATGTACTAAACTATCAAGAGGTATGTTCTTTGAACCACAAGTAACATACAAAAGGTTTTTTGCTCAATATTTAGTCATTGCCATTAAGTTATGCATGAATCCCTCAGGTTGGTTAGTAAGCAAAAAATACATTTTGGAAGAACAGAAGTATTCCTCTAACAATTCAATATAAGAAGTCATCTAAACAACAATTTCCTAACTGTTTTATCACTCAAAAAAGTTCAGACACTGCGTAAAATGCAAATGAAAACAAATGAGATGATGTACCAATGATTTGATCCCTATAATTAATTGAAAATAGTACAGACAACACATAAGCTGTTCAACCAGATAAATTGTTTTTGGAAAAATATGTGCCAATGTTATATTTGATGCCAGCAATACATTTCAATACGTTTGGACAGGGTTATGTTTATTACTGTGTTGCATCTCATATTCTTTTAGAAATTCTCTGTAAGCATTTGGAAACTGAGAAGACCAGTTGAGTAGTTCTGTAAAGGAATGCTTTCCCATTCTTGCTTGACATAGGATTTTAGCTGCTCAACAATTCAGGGTCTCCTTTATATTTTGTTTTGTTTAATAATGCCCAAATATTTTTTAAATGGGTGACAGGTCAGGACTGCAGGCAGGCCAGTTAAGCACCCGGACTCTTTTACTATAGAGCGATGCTGTTGTAATATGCAAGGCCTTAACTGATAAAGACATTGTCTGAATGGCCCCATGTTGAAATTTTACATTGAGAAATGTAATTATTAAATTGTTGTAATACTGCCCGTGCAGTCTTTCACAGAGTGGTGAAGCCCTTCCCATCTTTATTTCTGAAAAATGCATCCATCTGTGATGCCCTTTTTATATCCAATGATGTTAATGATTTGTTGCCAAAACTATTTAATTGTGAGATGTTCCACCAGGATATTTGTATTACACAACTCTCCCAGCATTCTAAAACCAGTTGCTGGCATCCCATTCAGTGGACATATATTATAAGTGGGCATATATTTTTCAAGGGACAATAAACATTTTCACTTTCAAAAGTAGATATTGTGGCAACCCGGGAGCTGTAAGGCAGCCAACACCCCAGCACCACGGTGACCAGTGCCCCAAGTCAGAGTTGGAAGGAGGAATCCACTCCAGGTTTTACAACCACCCACCCCTTAGCCAGCCAACGAGGGGCACGGCTGCACCTCATCAGCTCATTGGGGAAGGGATAAAAGCTCCCCAGTACAAGACTCGCGGGGAGAGAAGCGGCGAGAGCCCTGTATGGCTGCATACCGAAGGCTACTAAAAAACCCTAACCAACCAGTGTGTTCCTTTGTCAACAGGTGTAACCCGCAGAAGGAACAGAGAAAGCTGTTGTTACCCTCAACTGAGGAGGAACCTGAGTTTTTGATTTGGACAATAAACCTTTTGTTTTGTGCATTAACCCTGAGTTTGGTTGTGTGTGTTCCAAGCTGTGTGAGGTCACCCCTCAGTCTGAACTCCCTGGTTGCCACAATATGTAGTTTTTGTACTATTTTCTATTACGTATAAGGTTGTTATATCCATTTTACACAACGTCCCAACTGGGATTTTATTCCCATTTAATTTACTTAAAAGACATAATAAATGTAGTATAAACATAGTAGTAATGCCCTACTTTAGTATTTGGGTATTTGGCCCAGCAAGTTATGCTTTCTAGTCTATCCATGTAAACTCTGCATCTTTCATACATCATATTTGTCCTCATCCAACTTCAAGTTAATTTGTAAGCCTTTATCTTTGTGTTGATAGACATGACATAATAAAGTCCTCTAAAACTAAAGGAAACAAAATGATTATGACTAACCCTGTTATTTCCCTAGCTATTCCTAAAATGGATCTGGATCTGGTTTCTCAGACAAAGATCAAGCTCTGGGCAAAAAGAACAGTACTAAGCTAAATCTTTTTCTAGAAAACCTACCCATCTGCTCTTATTTAGTCTTATCATGGTTGCCTAGGGAGATACACCGAGTTGGTCTTAGTTTAGTTCCTCTTCCCATCTTAGGGAGTGTTCACACTTATCATTGACAAAATGTCCCTTTACTTGGCTGATTCACTGCCATTATATGCTACCAACGTGTACATTTTCACAACAATAGCACAATATGTATCCTTTCTCGAATCACGTGAACTTCGTTTGCCGCTTATTACATGAACTGATACATTAATGGTTGACGAATCCTGTAGGGAGGAATAAATGTATGAACATAAAAAAAACATCCAATCAAAATGTCCTTTTCTATACAATGTATAATGACTGTCACTTTAACATGATGACAATGAAACTTTATGGGTCCCAGCCCCTATCTCTTTAAAATTGTGTACCAAAAGGAACCCTACTACCAATTTAGGTTAATACATAGAAAATAGGATGACTTTGGGAAGTACACAAAAGACTACATACAGGAGGAGCTTAGTTCCCATTCCTCTCCAAAGGACCTTTAGATATGAAAAGACATATTCGGCCTGTAGCGCTGGCCGCACTCTTGATCACTTCCATCCATCTGAAAAGGAGAAAGGATGGGAGGGCAGGTTGAGAGGCAGAGGGAGACGAAAAAAGAGGAGAGGAGTGAGAGGGGGGCGGAAAAATTAAATTATAGCGAAATCATAGCAAAAGAAAGCACCTCAGAGATGTAACAGCCATACACAAATCACTTTATCTCCCCAACACCGACCTATGCAAAAACCTAAGGCAGGATTAAATGAAAAATGGGTGTGAAGAATAACTGCCACAGTCTTCTGAACTGTACCTCTCAAACGTGTACTCGCTCTCGGCCCGGAAGAAATAGACGTGTGACTTGAACTGCAATTTGAACACGTACTCTTTGTGGATAGTGTCTGACTCTCCTGGAGTGCTCACAGTGTAGCCTAGCAACGGGAGGCTGGCCAGTGGGAAGTCATCCTTCATAAAAGATAAAAGAAAGCAAACAGAGCTGTGATTCTAATAAATTAGTAGTCTTCTCAATAAAACTCCATTTGATAATTTCCTGCATAGGGCTGAATATACTGTGAATTGAATTGTTTAAAAAGACACTGCAGTATTAAGATATGTATAAGGCAAGTACCTGGTGAGTCTTGTAGAAGAACAGGCAAAAATTTGTGAAGACCACCCAAAGCTTCTGCCAGCCATTGCTGTTCTTGAATTTCCGTAAGAGATACCCTGAAAGCTGGTTCTAAAGACAGAACAGGTGAAATTATGGGTGGTTACAGAACTAACATCTTTTATAATTAATTTATGAATCAATTGTTCAACCATATAATGCTGACCATCACATAACTAATTTGATGTGTTATGACGGTTGCTACGTGTCACCCATTCCACAATCCAAATACTGCTGAAGTTAGAAAATATATGAAAGGTGTGCTAATTTTATGTTTTAGGTTGTCTGTTTACCACATCCATGTGCTTTTACTTTATAGACAGCACCTTGTCAAGTGGCGCGTCTTGTCAAATGGTGATAATGTGCAACGTGTCTTTGCAAGGTATCTTGTCATGTCTTTAAGGTTCTTTAGCTGACGCTCTTATCCAAAGCAACTTACAGGAGCAATTAGAGTTAGCGGTCTTTTTGAGGACAGAACAAAAAGTATTTCACCTACTGTCTCTGGGTTACTTTTCAGTTACTGGTCATATGTTACATCTATTATGCTGCCTGACGCCCAATTAGTGACAGACTTTTTAAAATGTGGCAATAATTCTGGTTCTCAAGCCAAATAAAACATACATGAAAACATAGACTGTTTTATTAATGTATGTATGATGTACCGTTTACAATGTAAACATAGTTTACTTATGGCTTACATAAAAACAGAATGCAAGTGAATCACCCCCAGCTCAGTCTGATTAAATCAGACTAAACAAGCTAGATATAAAAGCAACCCAAATCTGCTACCTGGCTCTGGTCTAGCAAATACTTCCCTGATTCTGTCTAGTACCTGGTTCATACGCAGGTAATCAGTGAGTGAGAGGTTCTGGTTGCGGTACCAGCAAACATGTGTGATGGTGTTGGGTCTTTGGCTTTGCCCGAGCATGTAGCGAGGTGGGAGTTCAGGAGACACGGCAGGAGAACCAAACACTGATTGGGGTAGGGTAAGCAGAGAGGACCAGCCAGTACGGATCAAAGCAAAAGAAAAGTGGGTTGAGAAGGAGTAAAGGAAAGAAAATAACACATTATTAAGTATCAATTATTACTGTCAAAAACAGTATAGGAAAAAAATAGAATTTTAATTAGTAAGTCCTTCAGCGAGGACTGTAGAAAGGGGGGCGGTTCTCAGCAATTGGATGCATGCAGTTCTCAGCGAAAATATTGTGTACGTTTTGGCTGTTAACAAAGCAACACTTAAATAGGAAAATGTATCTATATTAATTCAGTTTTCACACATTTTGCTTGTACTTTCCTTTGCTTGTACTTACATTCACCAAAGTGATTACTCAGCAAAAGTTAAAACCAATTGTCTCTTTAACAAAAGCGTCAAATAAAACAAAATTGGGGGATCAATTAAAAAACATACAACATGTAGATAAAGCAACCTGTAAACACTTTTGGCCTGTGTTTAGCTGTTTGTTACACACCTGCTACAATAATGCAAGAAGTCAAGAGTTAGGAAATCATTGTTAGAGAAGGAGAGAGCTGAGAATGTTAACCATGGCAGATCATGGGCCAGAAAGTAGCAAGACATTTGTGATGTGATGAGATTAAGGTGATGTGGAAAAGTCATGTGTTTATCTGCAGCATACTGCATATCTATCTGACTAATACAACTGAAATCAATTTGCCACTAACCACCATTAAATTGTGAATCTATTTTCTTTTAGTTGATGTGTATATGTGACACAGTTGTGGCCAGAGGTATTGGAAACGTTGCACTTTATATTAAACTAATGTACCATTGCTTCTAGAGAACTGTTGACATCCTAAAAATATTTTGGGATCCACATATGTATTTTATTTGTTTGCAGTTGAACAAAACCAACATTCTAAATAATAGACTAAATCCAAACTTCTACAGAAATATTGAAATGGTTGAACCAATGATATCACTGTCTACAAGTATCAAGCAAGTGGTTCTGTTTCACTTTGGAATTTAACATATCTGTGCTGAGTTGCAGGGGAGTGTAACATTAAAAGAAAACTAAGTTAGCCAGGTTGAATAGAGAACAATAAACATTCTCCAGTGTCACTGAAATGATAATTAAGAGAACAAACCAGAGATATGTCTGAAAAGGTCAAACAAGATTATAGGCAAGACGACAAGTCGATCTCTAGTTCCTCTTTTCACTATACATAATGTTATCAAGATTGTTTGGGGCACATACCACTGTAGCCAACCACTCTTGACGTGGCCGCTAGAGAAAAAGTAGAATATTGTTTGAATGGTAGAGAAAGCACCTTGATCAACTGCCAGATTAGAGCAAACTTTTAGGCACAATGTACAACAGTGTAAGTTGAAACAACCAATCACCAACATGAAAGAGATCTACTACTGGGAGGAACTAGTAAGAATGCCTAACTGCAATATGCCAGAACATCAAAACATTGAGAACATTAGAGACAAGAAAAGCAGGACTATGACCCCAAACAGACTTCAATTAGCACCCAGGAATGGTACAAGACAAAACAAACTGTCCCGAAGTGGCCAAAGAGGCCAGATTTCTATCTTATTTGTAAATTACAGTTTTGTTCATTTACTGGATATGCTAGGTAATGAAAACAAGAAATGTCTGTAATATTAACACTGAAATAACACATTTTGAAAATATATATTTGTTTATTTTAAAGACAATGATTTTGATTTGACGTAAGTGCATTGATGCCAATACTTTTGGCCACAACTGTATGTTCTCAACCCTGTGTGTTCTCTACCTCCACAGCCAGGCTGTGATCTGACATGGACACACTGGTATTGCGGTGCCAGCAGACATGCATGGTGGTGTTGGCACGGTGCTGGGTCTGCTTATCCAGCGAGTTAGGAGACCATGACATGTCATCCTCCGACTCCTGTTCCAGGGAAACCTCATCTGATGACCCTAATTAAAAGGGTAAGGGATAAATATTAACATCCATTAATACCATCAGTGTGAAAAGTATTGATATCACATTGATTTAGACACACTGGAACAAGAGACAAACAATACTGTGGCTGAAAAAAAACACTCTTCCATGGATGTTGAAAAGTTGTTGAAATATGTCAATCCACATTGTTATTATCCCAATGTTACCCTAGTTGGCTCAAGACAGACAAAGATCAGGATAACCATCCACTGAGCCGCACTCCCTTTGCTAATTTGGAAGTCAGATACACCAATGTGTTGGACAAAACACTGTTTGACTTACAAGTTAGCTAGCAGGTGCCGGCCTAAGAAAAAGCATTGCTAGAGCACGTTTTGGGGAGGAGATCAGAGTACAATCAATTATGTAGACAAACAAACATGCAGATATTACACCTTTCTACCTTTGTATATATAGAAGATACAGAAACATGAGGAGAAAGACATTCAAAATTATAGTATTCCAACCACTGACCTGTTATCCTATCCTGTTATCAATTACACCGCACATTTTGTTCATTTCATAAAATACAGACAATAAAAATAAATTACTTAAGGTTATATTGTTTTTATGTTGGGAAGCATTTCTAAGAAAAATAAAAAACACTGCAGTCCATACAGTGGCTCAAGTTTTGGGGACGGTAACAATGACACCATAACAATGGAGAAGTACAGACTTTACTTTAACTTTGTCAGCTTTAATGTGAGAGAACATTAATAACACATTAACCACTTAGAAATAAAGGCATATGCAAAAAATATAGAGAAATATCCAAAACATAAGGTGTATCATAGGTGTTGATAATGCTTGAAAAGCAATGATGAACATAATAAATTGCTCCCTGTCCTCCAAAGCTTACCAAACTCAAACAATCTAATTCGGATCATGATATATTAAACAATTATAGGCATATATCGAATCTCCTGTTCCTCTCAGAAACATAAAAAATCTGTTTCCAACAACTAAATGCCATTCTAAAGACAAATAACATTTGTGAAATGCTCCAGTCGCATTTCAGACCCCATCATAGCACTAGGACTGCACTTGTGAAGGTGATAAATGGCCTAAGACAAAGGTTCTGCATCAATCCTGCTGCTTCTTGATCTTATTCCTGACACCATTGATCACTGCCTTCTCTTGTAGAGATTGGAAACCCATATTGGGCTACGCGAACACATTTTAGCTTGGTTCAAATCTTATTAATCTGAAAGATATCAGATATTAGGAAAAGGACGACAGAGAACTTTTCGCTTGAAAAAACAGAAATGCTTATTTTAGGACCCAATAAACAAAGATCTCTGTTGGCAGATCTCACAATGAACCTTAATGAATGTATGGTCATATCTCAAAAAACTGTCACCCTCAACCCTGAACTCTCTTTTGATGTACATAATATAAATACAAAATATTACAAAACTCTCAAGAGTCTTTTCTTCTCCTCGGAACATTGCTGAAATCAGAAAGTTTTTTTTAAAGACTAATGCAAAAAAGCTCCATGCTTTTGTTATTTTAAGATTTGATTACTGCAATGCTATAATCTCCAGTTACCCTGATAAATCAATAAATAAACTTCAGTTAGTGTTGAACATGAATTTTAACTCAAACAAAAATATGTGAGCGCATTACACTGGCTGCCTGTTAAGGCTAGGCTGATATTAAGGTTTTATTGTTGACCTATAAAGCAATGCATAGACTTAATCTATTTTATCTCGCTGAAATTATCCAGTCATACATACCTACACGTATCCTAAAATCGCAAAATGCAGGCCTTCTGATTGTACAGTTCAAAAGTTTGCATACCCTTGGAGAAATGGTAATATATGTACAATTATTAAAGAGAACAAGAGTGAGAAGGCAAAACACAATTCTTTGATTTCTTATGGAATTCATTACAGAAAGGAACAATCATAAAACAAAACATGAAATGACCGCTGTTCAAAAGTCTGCGTACCCTTCGTTCTTAATACTATGTATTGCCCCCCTTTGCTTCAATGACAGCATGCAGTCTTTTGTAATAGTTGTCTATGAGGCCAAATTCTTACCGGTGGCATAGCTGCACATTCATCTTGGCAAAATGCTTCCAGGTCATGCAAAGACTTTGGTCGTCTTGCATGAACCGCATGTTTGAGATCTCCCCACAGTGGCTCGATGATATTAAGGTCAGGAGACTGTGATGGTCACTCCAGAACTTTCACCCTTTACTGCTGTAACCACTGGAGGGTCAACTTGGCCTTGTGCTTAGGGTCATTGTCGTGCTGGAAAGTCCAAGAGTGTCCCATGCGCAGCTTTCGTGCCCAAGAATGCAAATGGTCTGCCGGGAGTTTCTAATAACATGCTGCATTCAACTTGCCATCCATTTTAAACAAGATTCCCCATGCCTTTAATGCTCACACACCCCCAAAACATCAGTGAGCCACCACCATGCTTCACAGTGGGGATGATATTCTTTTCACTATAGGACTTGTTGACCCCTCTCCAAACATAACGCCTATGGTTGTGACCATAAAGCTCTATTTTGGCCTTATCACTCCAAATTACAGTGTGCCAGAAGCTGGGAGGCGTGTCAAGGTGTTGTCGGGCATATTGTAACCAGGCATTTTGTGGCATTGGCGCAGTAAAGCCTTCTTTCTGGCAACTCGACCATGCAGCTCATTTTTGTTCAAGTATTGTCGTATTTTGCTCCTTGAAACAAACAGTCAATTTCCAGAGGACCATGTATTTCTCTTGAGGTTACCTGTGGGGTTTTCTTTGTATCCCAAAACATTTTGGCAGTTGTGGCTGAAATCTTTCGTGGTCTACCAGACCTTGGCTTGGTATCAAGAGATCCCAGAATTTTCTTCTTCTTAATAACTGATTGAACAGTGATGACCGGCATTTTCAAGGCTTTGGATATCTTTTCATATCCTTTTCAATCTTTATAAAGTTCCATTAACTTGTTACACAGATCTTTTGACAGTTGTTCTCTGCTCCCCATGGCTTAGTATCTAGCCTGCTCAGTGCATCCACATGAGAGGTAATAAACTCGTTGAGTATTCATACACAGACACTAATTGAAATTTAAAAAGCTGCAAGTGTGGGAAATGAATCTTTAATTGCCATTTTAAGGTGTGCCACCTTGTGTGTCTGTAACAAGGCCAAACATTCAAGAGTATGTACAATTTTGATCAGGGCCATTTAAAAAGGAGCCAAACAACTATGTGATAATACATGGCTTCATATGATAGAAAAGTTAAAAAAATAAGGAATTACTGAATTCTTTAGTTTGAAGGTCTTATCATACGAAAATAAGCGATTAAGAAAATAATATTAAGAACAAGTATTTCTAAGAACACTGGTTTTAGTATTTTTATTTTATTTAGGTTAATAAGGCACTACAAAAGTACACATTTAAAATGACACAACACTCAATTTATTGAAATATGAAACCATTCGAATTTTTTTGTATAAGGTAAAATTAGAGACACTTTCGACCAGTTTGGGAAGATCCAAAAATATACGGATGAATTGCCGTACATAGGCCTAAAGCACGGTTGCTTGACAACACAGGCTACAGCATATTTATAGAAATACAATTGATAGATCCAAGGACTTGTAGCCTCCTGCATTGTTCAAGAAAGATTGGGTATTTACCATCACTGCTTTCACTTCAAGTAAAAACATTACAGTGTATTATTCAATATATTTTATTTGTAAATTCGTTTAGCAGAGTAAAAGGATGATCAAATATGATTTACAGTAGCCAACATGAATAATGAAATTCATTATTTGAAAAAATATATAAAAGTCACATGTCAATTGTTTTGGGCGATGTGGGATATAAATACCTATGCATTTATGTTCGATGTTTATCCCTCTGCCCCACAGTCAGCACACTGCTTGATCCAAGGTAGATAAATTGACAACGCAATTTGGGAGTACTAGAATACCTTTGAATAATTCTAGTTTGTTACTGTCTCCAGTTTTTTGTTAGGTCCGTTGCTGAAGGCAACAGTTGGATGCATGGTGGTGAGAAGCAAACACTTGTTCTTCTTACACCTGTACACTGTAAGGGTAGCATTCCCATTCTCCATCAATGTTGTGGAGTAGAGCTCCACTGGCGTGTTGTTTTGCGCACAGGGTGGCAGCTCCCGTCAGTTTGTTCATTGTTCCCAAAAGGCTTGTTTTATTCACCATCAATTTCTCTGCCGGATGAAGTGGCATAAAGAAGCTGTGGTAACATTTTTGCCTTTCCCCATGAAAGATTCTCAAAACCACTGTCTCGGAAAGTCGCTCACCCGCTGTATTGATGTGGGCAGTTATAACCCTCACATTTACACATGAATCAATCTTGCATGTTCAATCGCTATCTTTCTGGCCCACAGTCAGTACACAGCTTCAGAGCTTTAAGGAATTAGGCCATTACATTATGTTCAAATATTTTATTAACAATTAATTTGTTAAATTAGTTATTATTTAGCATAATAAATTGGATTAATTAGCCTACATAAGTAACTGCATTTTTGCAGCTTTTTCTACCAACAAATCTGACAGAAAAAGACAGGATGTTTGATATTTTATATCTCTCCTATTGAAAAACAGTCATGTGTAATAGTCTACATTTGGTGAATTGTTCAGGATATTGTTCATATTATGTTTCAATAACAATATATTTGTTCAAGAATATCGTTTGGATTTTGTTTCGCGAAGTATATTGCGTAATACATTTGATGAAGCTGATTTATTGGTAACAAAAGTTGCAAAAATTACATTGAAAAACAGTAATATGTGATACATTTGTTGAATTATGAGTAACCTATATTGTTTGTATGTTTGAATAATAGGCAAATTCATCATTTGTAAATCATTTGTATTCAATTTGTTCATTCAAATTGTCACATCTCCACCAGTGGACGTGCCTCTTCCTGCCGTTAGGGGTCTCCAGCGGTCCTCCTCATCTGCCTTCTAAAGCCACTGTGCTACTTCCATTCATCCCAGGGTGCTTGAACGCACCCTGGCCATCACAACACACACCTGTCCTTGTTGTTGGTGGTTAGTCAACCATCACAGAAAAACACCACTAACATGGACCAAGCAGGACAGCCCGTCTGCGTCATCGAACAGATCGCTGAAAACAGGGAACTGCTCCAGAACCTCGGTGCGGCGATGAACCAGGTTCTAAGGGCCATTCAAGTGTTTGAGGGCTCACGGACCACTGAAACCCCACCCAGATGGGTTGAGAGTGACATCCATGGAGGTGTTCGGTTATCCCTACCAATGAACTATGATGGAGCAGCCACCCAATGTAAGGGCTTCCTCTTACAATTGGAACTATACTTCAACACCCAGCGGTCTCCGACCGGGAAAAGGTAGCAGCGCTGGTTTCCTGTCTGTCAGGGTAGGTGTTAGAATGGGCCATGGCCGTCTGGCGGGAACATGAAGCAGACCGACAGGACTATGACGGTTTCGTTTACCAATTCAAGGCCGTCTTTGACCATCCTCCCGAAAAGAAGGAGACTGGTGAGTGTCTGTTCCACCTACGTCAAGGGCATCGCCCAGAATTTCTCTCTGGAATTCAGAACCCTGGCAGCCGCGAGCGGTTGGAACGATAGGGTGCTCATTGACCACTACAGATGCAACCTGTATGACGCGAGCTAGCCTGCTGGGACTCCCACCTCACCTTTGACCAGGTGGTGTCCACTTCCATTCAACAGGACAACCTGCTGTGTGCCAGGAGGAAACCCGTCACCTCTCTCAAAGCTGTACCAGCACCCGTGCCCATGGAACTGGGAACAGCGGAGGCCCGTGGGCACGGCGCAAGGAGGAGAACTCCCGCTCCCAGGGTGGACATTCTGGGGGACATAGCGCCTCTCTTCTACTGCGGGTGGGGGAAGTTGAGGCGAGATAGCTCTGAGGCTAACCAGGTTAGGCCACACTCCTTCACGTGGGAACCCTCAGACTAACACATGCACATTCCTGTTAGTTTCCCTCAACTCCCGGTTCTTGCCCAGTGTCATGCTCTAGTGGCAATTACATCTACAGGGCCCTGGTAAACAATTTACATATCAAGGTACTGCCACTCCGACGTCCTTTAGGAAAAGGGGCAGTGTCACAGAAAACTGCTCCTTTACGCATGCATACATTACAGGAACACTCAGAAACCATTTCCTTTTGTGTGATTGATTCCGTCATTCCCGTTGATATTAGGCCTACCTTGGCCGTCTACCCATAACCCATTCATTTCTTGGTCTCAAAAGGTCCTCACGGGTTGGTCACAGAAGTGTTGGGATAGGTGTCTAGGTGTTTCCGAAGGCGCTACCACGGTGGAGAGTCCGGACAGTGCCTCTGCCGTGCGCATTCCTCCTGAGTATAGAGACCTCACTGAAGTGTTTTCCCAAGTGCAGTCAAATGAATTGCCCCCACACCGGCCAGGGGATTGCGCGATCGACATCCGGCCAGGTTGTGCGTTACCCAAGGGTAGAGTGTATCCCTTGTCGCGGGCGGAGACGGAGGCTATGGCTACCTATGGCTACCTTCGCCCGCCTCCTCAAGCTTCTTTTTTGTGAAGAAAAATGACGGGGTCTGTGTTACTGTATCGACTATCGAGCCTGTAAAAAGGTCACGATTAGGTATAGCTCCCCTTTACCGTTGATCTCCTCGAGATAGAGTCAATGCACGGGGCGTGCTTTTTCACAAAATTGGATCAAAGGACCGCTTACAATCTGGTGCGCATCCGGGAGGGGGACAAGTGTAAAACAGCATTTAGTACCACCTCCGGCCATTACAAACCTCTAGTTATGCCCTACGGCCTTATGAATGCTCCCTCAGTCTTCCAGTACTTTGTGGATGACCTATTCGGGGACACAATGGTATACATTGATGACATTGTTGTGTATTCTGCTTTGCGTGTCGAGCATGTCTCCGTCGTCCACAGAGTGTTGCGGAGACTGTTGGAGCATGATCTTTACGTAAAGGGGGAAAGGGGAAAGAATTAACATAAATAGGTTTCATTTTTTTTGTTTCGAATTCTGACAATGGAACAATGTAATCTTATGTTTTACGGAGAATACCGTAATGGATTGATACCGGACTCCGGGCTGCCAACTCTTTAGAGCGGATTGCGACACCAAACTCTCCAGCAAAATAGAAGGTGGAGGTATCTGATTTTACACTAACATTGGCTGTTCTAATAATGTGAAAGTGATTGTTCAAAAGCACTGTTCCCCTGATCTCTATTCATTCCTCATCAACTGTAGACCTTTCTACTCCCCCCCCGAGTTTTTATTTATTCATTTTGGTTGGTGTTTACATTCTACTGCAAGAGGCACAGCACATGCTTGCCGATTAGATACTGGGTGTGGAGCGGACAAACCCGGAGACCTTAGTTATTGTCCTCTGGGACTTTCAAAAAGTAAATCTCAGCCATGATCTCCCTAAATACAGACAATTTATTAAATGCTCACCCAGAGAGGTGAAACATTCTGGATCACTGCTGCAGTACAGTCAGCAGTGCCTATCATGTTATCCCCAATGCTGCACTGGGTCACTCCGACCATGTCAATATTCAAGATGGCGCCGCGGATGACAGACTGTTTTGTTTTGTTTTTTATTCTTTTGTTTATTAAGTCAGTTTTCTGTTACTTTCACCAGAAATGAGCTCATAAACATCAGAGGAACAACTCCAGTGGATTTATTTCCTACATTCTTGCTAACATCAGTGGAATTATTGGACATTCTAGTCAAAGGTGCCCTTACCTTTGCTCACGGAGTAAAACGTTGCAGAAGAGGGAAACGTGTCGGTGCGCTTGTACGACTCCGCAAACGTGGACATTGCACACCGTTACCTGGAATAATTGTGCTGGAGGCTTAGGTCCGTAAGGACCAACACCTCACACTACAAGAACAGCTTCTCCCCATCGACAGCTGTCCTCATCAACAAGGCCAGACAACCCCCCACTGACACTGACACTCTCTGCCCCATATCTTAAACTCATAACTTAAAATCTACATAATGCATTATATTAATGCACTTCTCTGGACTTCCTGCGCATTGCACTTTTTCACTTATTAAGTAAATGTTTGCACATTTTATATTTACTGTCATTTCTATTTTTTTACCTCATACTACTCACTGTGTTTTTCTGTCATGCACCATAGCACCAAAGAAAATTCCTTGTATATGTAAATGTACTTGGCAATAAAGCTGATTCTTATTCTGATGTTATGGTCCACCTGATGCCTGCATACAGACAGAAATGAAAGCTCTGTAAAACTACCATCAGTCTGGATGACTTCACAGAGGCTGACATCATACATCAGCTTCTGTGAGGACTGCTGCATACCATCACAGTTATAACAATGACAAACTGGTTCACAGCTAAACTCAGACAGCTAATGTTGGAAAAGGAGGACACGTTCACAGTTTTTGCAAGACTGTTCAACAGGCTAAGCCCCTGTACTCTGAGTGACTACAACAGCATTGCTCAGCTCTACAACTCTGCTTCTGTCTGGAGGGGCCTCAGACAAATCAACTACAAGCCAAAAGCAACCCACTCCATTAACGACTCTCGCCTGGCCGCTGTCTCCGGTGTTCACAGACATCTCTAACACCTCACTGCAAACATGACATGTGCCAGCCTGCTTCAAGACCTCCACCATTATTCCCGTCCCAAAGAAACCAAGGCTCACAGGACAGAATTACTACAGACCCATCACCCTGACCTCTGTGGTATTGAAGTCACTTGAGCGCCTTGTGTTGTCCTATCTCAAAGCCATGACCGACCCTCTCCTGGACCCCCTGCAGTTTGCCTACATAACCAACAGGTCAGTAGACGATGCAGTAAACATGGCCCTTCACTTCAACCTCCAGCACCGGGACTCAGGAGCGCCTGGACTCAGGACGCAGAACCCTATGCCAGGATCCTGTTTGTAGACTTCAGCGGATGCAGGACAAGCTATCCCAGCTGCATGATTCATTGGCGATGATATCGGAAGTATTCGATACGTTTGTGAAAAACAGTGCCTGAATCTGCAGGTGGATCACAGACTTCCGGTCAGACAGGAGGCAGTGAGTGAAGCTGGGGAAACATTTCTCTGACTCCATCAGCACCAGATCCCCTCAAGGCTTCGTCCTTTCCCCTCTGTTCTTCTCCCTGTACACCAATAGCTGCACATCCAGTCATCAGACCAAGTTCCTGAAGTTTGCAGATGAAACCCCCCCGTATTGGGCTAATCTCTGGTTAGGATGAGTCCGCCTACATGTGAGAAATTTACCACCTAATGAATTGGTGCAGGCAGAACAATCTGGAGCTCAACGATCTGAAGACAGTGGAGATGGTTGTGGATTTTAAGAAGAACCCAGCCCCATCCGCCCCATCAACCTGTGTGACTCCTTAGTCCTCATTGCGTGGTCCTTTTGCTTCATTTGCATAATCATCAGCCAGGACCTCAAGTGGGAGCAAAACACCAGCTCCATCACCAAAAAAGCGGCAGCTAAAGAAGTTCAACCTGCCAAAGACAATGATGGTGCTCTTATACACAGCCATTGAGTCCATCCTCACCATCTGGTACACTGGTGCTACTGCCAAGGACTGATTGGCGTTGAATGATTTGCATTCGTAAACATTGATTTATATCCGTAAACATTGATTTATATCCGTAGACAGCGACTTGTATCCAAAATACACATTTAGGTATTTATTTTACTATGTTTTGTAGATTTGCATCTGAAGATTTCTCCCAGATTCAACAGAAATTAGAATTCTAACAAAACAAACAGCACTGTGACCGTTATCCGCACTATTTCACCAATGGTAAAGGTGTCTTTCTCCTGCACAATGTTATCGTATCCAACACTGCTCATTATTTTTGTATCAGCAACCAATCGTAAAAGAACAAAGGGTGGTTCATATCTAACCACAAAATCTCATTAACTGGTGTTGATTTCTGACAACGTGATTCGTTCAAATGCATCACGTGACGTGCACAGACACTTCCTGGTTTAGCTTTCTGCGGGACCTTTAAATCTAAAATGCTTACAGAAGTGCGGATAAAATCTTCCCAGAAAAGACGACAACAATTGTCACTTGCAATAATACACAAGAGAAGACCAACTAATGAAGCACATTATAAACTACTTCACAAATTCCACCAATAAGTAAACAGTAATTCGGAAAACAGGAGTTCGATAGCAAGGGTGACCAATGCTCCACACAGCAGCTGCTGATATGTAGTGTGTTAAAATTGATTGGTAAGTGGGTTACTTTGTCCTAATTGCGCAGAGACAGTGATTAAAATGTACACCGATCCGCAGAATTATGGGTTCTGTGCCAGTTATATTATAGAGTTCAATCTGTGCCAAAGAGATAGTTATCGCAAACGTACTACGCGTCTTCAAGAAGGCACCAAGAACGACATCGCGTTTGATGTGAATGTGCCAATAGTGCTCTTAGCGCACGGGTTGGGGTATGCTACTCCCAAGAAAATAAGACAAGTGTTCGGGATTTCTATAAGAGACATGAAAAAAGAATGACAGGTATGAAAAGAGGGTTGAGATCAATAAAATGTAAAGCTGTGGGGGAACAAGAAATGCATCTCTCTTTCTGGCTTTTGTGGCTTCATGGATAACATCAGAAACTAATGAAGGGTGGCATTGTTGTTCATTTCCCCCGCAGGCTATATTACCTAAAGCTCCACTGTAGCCTTAATCTATTTGTGTTACAGATTAATAAAGTAACATTTTATTAATTTAGTGTTATTATTGTTATGTGGTCAGTTTTACTTTTACAGTAGGGCTAAAAACTTTGCCTTTTCAGTGGACAATACTAATATAATTTAGCCTACCAATAAAAAATAAAAAAATCTTTTTTGTAAGAAACATAACACAATAAGAAGTACTTTGGATAGCACATGAGAGCAGCTTACAAAGGATTACTCTGGCAAGGAAGTCGGGGAGGTTTTTCTCATTATGTGTTATGTTTCTGCCACTAAAGTTAAAATAAATGTGTACTGTATCAATAATACTTGACCAAATGTTAGTGAGACAATATACATTTCATTTTAGTCTCAGAAACTGAAAGAGGTCTGGAGTGAAAATACAAACAAGTGCCTCAACTTTGTTATATGGGCTTGGTGTGAAAGCTTGGTGTCTTCGTGGGAAAGACAGGGTTGAGACAGCAGCAAGTATGGCCAACTCCACTTTTAATGAAGGTATATCTGCCATGCTAACTGTTATGGAGAGGTTGTGGCTTCAAAGCACAGTTGTTATTATAGGTGCAATGAAGGAAACTGATATGTTCAGGATCTCAGTTACCAGTTGCCTGTGTAATTCATATGCGCAGGAGTCTATGCACTGCAAAAAACTGAAAAAGCATCAGCAGGAAATGGATGAGGGACCTAAATATGGAGCAGGCATGGATAACTAGGCTGTACACATGAATGGGTAATTAGGCAGTGTTATGCAGGATGGACATACAACAAACTAGGATGGCAGTTATACTAGTGGCAGTGTATATGTGTGACGGTGATACTATGGTTCTGTTCAGTTGAAGGCCATGCTGTTATTCAGTTACCAGTTTAAATATGTTTAAGATGTTCTCTATTGTTGTTGCTAAGGATTTGATAAGATTTTGTGTCTGTAAATAGTGGATTCTCAAAAGAATTCATGAAATTTTACAATAATTTTTTTTAAAGTCAGTTTTCTCAAAATTTGTTTTTACTCATACTCTGAGCCAGAAATCTCCACTTCAGTAGCACTTACAAACTTTCCATTTGTATTCCTATCTATATTCTGAAGGTATTTACAGAGGGGTTTGTTCACATATCATTTATAGCTTGATTTATGTATAGTTTTATGCCTAAAACATTAAAACATAGCGATTTTTTTTTTGTGGCTGTTGTGGACTCAGATTTCTGGAGTGATAAAAATGGTTATCAAAAATATCCTCTGTAAAACCTTTGACTCTGAAATGTAAACAAAATGAAAAAAATAATTTTTAACCTAGCTTTATCCAATGTTTATATTTCTGTTCTGGAAATGTAAACTTGTAATACAAAAATGGATTGTCTTAATGTAAGCAATCAACTTGGGAAGTTTCATGGTGATATCTATTAGTTAAAAAAATTTACCCTATTCACCTGTAGTGTCTGGCCTTAACTTGTGCATGTGTAAAAAAAAAAAAAAAAAAAAGAATTATGCTTGCAAAAGTAAAATGTGTACTGACGCAGATGGTTAATTTTGCCTTTAAGTCTGTAATTACACATTCACAGATCATTAAATACAACCATAAAGTGCGAAACCATTCTGTAGATTGTGACTTGTTTTTTGTAATCTTCAGTGTAAAGTTAAGTACTTTGCACTGGTAAAGCTGCAGCATCCACCCATTTTAATAGCAAGGAAGACAATATAAAGACAAAATGACTTTGGCAACTGAACTGGTGATGTCAAGGAGGTTGTCTTTTGCCTTCACCAAACTGTCGATCTATGGCCAAGAATGGGCTGGTGAGTGGTTTTTTAATTCCCCTCAAAACCATTTCATTACCTTCCGAGGGCCGGATGGAACAGCCTGGCGGGCTGCATTTGGCCCTCGGGCCGTAGTTTGCCCACCCCTGGGTTAGAGTGTACTGATTTTAAACCCAGGCTTCAAGGTTCGATTCCTCCTGTCTGCTGCAACTATCAAATTTGCAATTGTCGCTAATTTTTGGAGTAACCCAAATTGCTGCTTGCAGCGATATGTGTTATTTTTATATTGTACACTAAAAAATGGCGGAGAAAATAACCCATTATAAAATCTATATAATGCGTTTTACATAATAGCTTAACCTTCATTTTAAATCATCTATCTACTACACAATAGGCAGGACAAGGAGGAGCTATTAAAATTACAATCTTTAAAACATTCATGTAAAATCACCTGATATGAAAATGAGCAATCGAATGGGTGTGTGTAATTAGTGGATACTCGAATAGGTTAGTCTTAGGGAATTGCATTGTGCTCAGGGTGTCTTTGTTTCAAATAGTAAAGAATGCACCCACCCCCCACCTAAAGACCGCATCGCGAATCAATAGATTTGGTCTCAAGTCAAATCGCTAACATGTCCGGCACAGCTTTGTTTTGTTCCCTGAACATTGAACGCTTACTTTACATCTCCTTTTCCTAGATGCATAACAATATTGTCCGCTAACCGCTGACCAGCCGGCCTACTTTCATTTTTCCATAAATAGCGTTGTGCGTTCAACATGTATTTTGTTGGCGGCTACCACGAATTTAATGCAAAATGTTTCCGGTATATTGGACATGTATTGTGTAAAGCAACACCGCAGTTGTTCATCTAATACAGTTAGGTTCTCAATGCACTGTTTTTCACAAACCTATTGAATACCTCCAATATCATCGCAAATGTATCAGTCACAATGCGAGCAGTGCTTGTGGTTTTGTCATCAAAGCGCAGATAGAGCATGATATCTCAACATTGTTTATTTTCATTTCGGCCGACCATTAAACATTGTGTTTCATGCTTTTACTGCCAGTAACACCTCTCAAATAAGTACGACCCTTGAATGACTTTAGTTCGGCACCTGTCAATTTGTGGAGCTATATGCTATAATTTCGTCAGGAGATCATTCTAACCCTCTTTCATGTATATTTTCAATTAGGAAAATACCAAACATTCCGAAATGGTTTAGTTAGTTACTTTGCCGGTGGCGCGGTGGTTAGAGTGTACTGATTGTAAACCAAGGGTTCAAGGTTTGATCCCTCCCGTCTGCTACAACTTTAAACTTGCTTTCGCAATATTGCTGCTTGCAGCTATATGTATTATTATTATGTTGTACATTAAAAAGTGGCGGAGAAAATTATGCATTACAAAATCTATAGAATACGTTTTACATAATAGCTTAACCACACAATAAGCAGGACAAGGAAAAGCTATTCAAATTACAATGTTTGAAACATTCATGTAAAATCACCTGATATGGAAATGAGCAATCAAATGGGTGTGTGTAATTAGTAGATACTCTAATAGGTTAGTCTTAGGGAATTGTATTGTGCTCAGGGTTTCTTTGTTTCTTTGCTTGAGCTAGTAAAGAATGCTCCCATTCCCCACCTAAAGACTGCATCGCGAATCAAGAGATATGGTCTCAAGTCAAATCGAGAACATGTCTGGCAAAGCTCACAAGTTTAGTTCCCTGAACATTGAACGCTGACTTTACAGCTCCTTTTCGCAAACGCATAACATTATTGTCCTCTAACCGCTGACCAGCCAGCCTACTTTCATCTTTCTATAAATAGGGTTGTGCGTTCAACATATACAGTGGGGCAAAAAAGTAGTTAGTCAGCCACCAATTGTGCAAGTTCTCCCACTGAAAAAGATGAGTGAGGCTTGTAATTTATATCATATGTACACTTCAACTATGACAGACAAAATGAGGAAAAAGAAATCCAGAAAATCACATTGTAGGATTTTTTATGAATTTAATTGCAAATTATGGTGGAAAATAAGTATTTGGTCAATAACAAAAGTTTATACTTTGTTGTATACCCTTTGTTGGCAATGACAGAGGTGAAACGTTTTCTGTAAGTCTTTACAAGGTTGTCACACACTGTTGCTGGTATTTTGGCCCATTCCTCCATGCAGATCTCCTCTAGAGCAGTGATGTTTTGGGGCTGTTGCTGGGCAACACGGACTTTCAACTCCCTCCAAACATTTTCTATGGGGTTGAGATCTGGAGACTGGCTAGGCCACTCCAGGACCCAGAAATGCTTCTTACGAAGCAACTCCTTTGTTGCCCGGGCGGTGTGTTTGGGATCAATGTCATGCTGAAAGACCCAGCCACGTTTCATCTTCAATGCCCTAGCTGATGGAAGGAGGTTTTCACTCAAAATCTCATGATACATGGCCCCATTCATTCTGTCCTTTACACGGATCAGTCATCCTGGTCCCTTTGCAGAAAAACAGCCCCAAAGCATGATGTTTCCACCCCCGAGCAACTCAGTAGGTATAGTGTAGGTATGTCGTTCTTTGGATGCAACTCAGCATTCTTTGTCCTACAAACACAACGAGTTGAGTTTTTACCAAAAAGTTCTATTTTGGTTTCAACTGACCATATGACATTCTCCCAATCTTCTTCTGGATCATCCAAATGCTCTCAAGCGAACTTCAGACAGGCCTGGACATGTACTGGCTTCAGCAGGGGGACACGTCTGGCACTGCAGCATTTGAGTCCCTGGCGGCGTAGTGTGTAACTGATGGTAGGCTTTGTTACTTTGGTCCCAGCTCTCTGCAGGTCATTCACTAGGTCCCCCCTGTGGTTCTGGGAACTAGCACAATTGGTGGCTGACTAAATAATTTTTTGCCCCACTGTATTTTGTTTGCGGCTACCCAGAAGTTAATGCAAAATGTGGCCATTTATTGTGTAATGCAGCGCCGCGCCTTGATGGGGAAAAGTTATTAATTACAGTTATGTTCTCATTGCACTGGAAACAAATCTAAAAGCAAGGAACAAAAGTCGCTGATAATACCAAGCATAATATAACATATTTGGCAAACAGAACTGGCAATGTCAAGGAGATTGTCGCACGAATCAATAGATTTGGTCTTAAGTCGAGTCGCTAACACGTCTGGCAGAGCTCACAAGTTTTGTTCCCTGAACATTGAACGCTGACTTTACATCTCCTTTTCGCAGTCCCATAACAATATTGTCCGCTACTTTAATTTCTCCATAAATTGCGTTGTGCATTTTAGAATTCAACGCAAAATGTGTCTGGTTAATTGGCCATGTATTGTGTAAAGCGACGCCGCGCCTTGTTCATTTACTACAGTTATGTTCTCACTGCACTGTTTTTCACAAACGTATCGAATATTTCCATTGTCATCAGAAAATGTATCATTCACAAGACAAGCAGTCCTTGTGGTTCAGTCATCAAAGCGCAGATATCTCATAATTTTTTTTTTTCATTTCTGGACGTTGGTCCAGATGTCTGTGTCAATCAAACACTTTAGACTACTCTACATATTTTTGTATGTAATATTATTAGGGTTATTCCGTAACATATATTTTCAAAAAAAGAAAAAAAGAACATTCCGAAATACGCAAATCACTAGCTTTGCTGGTGGCGCAGTGGTGAGTGTGTACCAATTGTAAACTCAAAGTTCATGGTTCATCTGTCTCTGTTTGTTGCAGCTTAAAATGTGCTTTTATGCTTCCGCATTTTGCATATGCGTGCAGTATACATGTCTGTCAATTTTTTTAACTGTCCCCAATTTTTTGGAGTAACCCAAATTGCTGCTGGCAGCTTTATGTTCTATTATTATTGAATTGTACACTTTATTTTATTTGAGAGTCAAATAAAATAAACAGTTGTTTTCGACATTCATAAAACTACTTGACTACTTCAATATGTATGGCACTGAATCATAACACAAACAAGATGTTTTGGACCTTTGCTTGAAGTAATTTGGTCTAGCTGGACCTTTCTACATTTTAATTGAATACCCCTGATCCCTTTATACACTATAAAGATGTTTTTTCTTCTAAATAATAGAAGACTCGTATAAGGGAGCCCTTGCGACATCTGCTGATAGAAAAGAGAATTGCAACCACGAAATGCAGGAATAAAAATAGCCGAATGCGCAATTTAACATTGATCAGGAATGAAATAGCCTTATATCAGCTTTTCTCTGTGTGATTTTGAAAATGTTAAAATATTTTAAGTCAAAAGAGCAGGGTCCTAGAATTTGAAGACAGTGTCCTAGAGAGTGAAGATAGAATTATTTCCCTCTTCACTCGGTAAAATTTGCCCGCTCTGGCGCTTCAAGTGTTAAGGGGGTTGTCCATGTGTTGTCAATGGTTTTCATGACCAAGAGCAGGCCATCTGTGGTTTGTTGTGGGATGGACCTTGTGTACTGATTGGCTATTACCTTTGACCCCCTCCAATGCATTCCCCTCATACAAGGCAGTGTTACACTTTGTATTCATTGGAGATTACCAGGAGAAAACATGTAAGAACTATGGAAGGTCAACATCTTGGACTCATGCTAATAAAGAAACAAATCTCCCTTGACTTAAACGGCTCTTCATTTGGTTTATAAACGGGACTCTAACAATGGCATGATGTGCATGTAGTGTTACAATGCTGAAATTTGTTGAGCAGGGTCACAAATGTATAGTCATTGACAAGGTTAAAAAAATAATTTTTAATTGAAGTAATAATTGTGTCCTTTAAAATTTGGTTTTGTCATAGAATCTTTGGTTTCAAGCCATTTTGAGCCTGTAATCAAACCACTGTTGCTGATGCTCCAGATACTCAACTATTCAAAAGGTCAATTTTATTGCTTCTTTAATCAGCACAACAGTTCTCACATAACAGCAGGATGGTTTTCTAATGACCAGTTTTAAAATGATAAACTTGGATTAGGCCATTAAAACACAAGATGGATGGTTGATGATAATAGGCCTCTGTTCTGCGTATGTAGAAATTCCATTCAAAATCAGTTGTTTCCAATACTAAAGTCATTTACAACATTACAACAATCTCTACATTGTATTTCTGATCAATGGAATGTTATTTTAATGGACTGTGCTCTTGTAAATGTCTTAATGACCCCGAACTTTTGATAGTTTGTTTGTTTTGATTGTTAGTGTATTTTTAACTAAGGATGACAATCTTGCAAAACCTTTTTATTGTCAATTAAATGTGTAGTGTGAAAAGGCCCTAAAATGGAAAGCAAATTAGCTTCTGAATTACTGAAGGATAAAAACCGGAGTTGCCATGCCTGTTAAAGTGGCCAATGATCCACTTTAACGACCAAATTGCAGGAACAAAGACAATATTAGACAATGAGATCTTTATTGGGCACCTACTCATAAAGGAATGTTGCAGCTTTCCTTTATTTTGGGTTTGGTCGAGGGTGTGATTATGTGCTATTCTGTATTGTTATGTGGGCTAATTTAGAAAACAGGCTATGGATTAAAATGACTTCCTACTTATAAATCATTTATTGTGTCTGTTGTTTACATAGGCTACATTGAGTTAGATGCATAAGTACCATACATCTGTATTATAAAAGCGCATTATAAAGAAAGGAAATGCTGTCTTACTGTTGGAGCGATCACCAAGGCCTGGGTCCATAAAGATGTCTGATTTCTCCTGACATTTCTTGGCCATCTCTATTGCCACGTTGAGATCGTCTATCCACTTCCCCATCTCAACTTTTGAGCTGCAATTACACAGGAAACATAAGAACAACAATCTCAAACAGACAGAAGTTTATAACATCTTTTCCAGGATTTTCTTTTAAATAATAACTCTCCAAGGCCAGATCAGAATTGATTTAGGTACATAGGCCTAAACATACAATTACACATAAACATACTTTGGTGTTTTTTTTTACCTCAAATATTAGGCATACAAATTTGCCAATTATTGTAGTTTTAAGTTTCATGGGTTTCAGTTCTAGTTTTATTGTTTGTCTGTTCTGCCTGGTTTGCCTGCACCTGTGTCTCGTTGACCACTTGTTAAGTCACTATACAAGTTCCTCCTACCCCAATGTTTCTTGATCATTGTTGGTGTAACATGGAAGGTAGGGGAACTCCTCGGATGGCCAAATTCCGAATACCGCCACCCAATGGCAAAATGGCCAGTTCCTCAGCCTCCCGCCGCCCCAGTCCCCGCTCTGTGGCCTGCCACCGCTCCAGTCCCCACTCCGTGGCCGAACATTTTCCTCCCCAATTTTGACCTCATCTGATAATTTAGCTTCATAATTCTGACAGTTAATACATATTATCAATTCATTCTTGATAGGCCTATATTCTACCCTAACAATATTTTATTTTGCCTTTAGGCCTACTTTTCAGATTAGGTTTACTTTGAGATGACTAAAACACGAGAAGGGTTAGTTCATTCTCAAGGATGACAGAAGCATGCCTGTACAAAAAGAACAATGCAAAATAAAAAATTTCGGGCAAGACATTATAGAGTGGACAGGACGTTTTTGAGGCACAACAGGGACATGTGAGTCCAGGAGATAGAGTAGGAGATTTCAGAGTGTCAATTAAAGTTATTGTTTAAATTACAAATCCTGAACATTTACTATCCTTAGAACTTGGCATTGAACCTCCAAACTGTTTTTATTTTAGTCAGTCGGTCTTTAGAAATCTTGATAAAAACATCTGCACTTTCAACCAGTTGGCTGGACCAGAAATTCTGGGCAATTTCAAATGCAAACAGCACACCATATGATAGGCATACAGACAAGACCAACACATATTGAAGATAAAGTATTGAAGAGTCATTTCCACTTTTGTTTGATTTTGTTCATAATGTTGCTAGTTTAGCTTTATAAAGGGTTGGCGTCACAGATAAGCGGCAGGTCACAACTATTTCAAATGTCTTTTATATGTCATAGTCCCCTGCTCCATGGACTGCTGCCGCCCCAGTCTCTGCTCCACGGCCTGCAGCCACCCAGAGTCCTAACTAAATACTTTTTTAGGAGGAGGGGGGGCTCAAACTTAGAGTTTGAATAGGAAAGAAGGAACCCTATTGTTATTACGTGGGGTAATCTCACATACAGTGGGGAGAACAATTATTTGATACACTGCCAATTTTGCAGATTTTCCTACTTGCAAAGCATGTAGAGGTCTGTAACTTGCAATTTACGTAAGCAAACTTTCCAGAATTAAGTAATAAAAATGGCTGCCGGAACTGAAGTTTGCAAATAATACTATTTAGCTACAGTACTGTTTACGCAGTGACAATGAAATGGCACTGACTTGGACCATGAGATTAACTTTGTCAAAGGTTAGGTTGAAGTTATTTTGCTACCTTTTTGCCAGCTATTCAGTAATTTATCCAAGAGATAGGTAGCTAGCTAGCTAATGGGACATATCTTTGTTTTGTATTTGGGAGATGGCCAGCTAAGTACCAGGAGATTATCTGTGTTAATTTACTGCCAGTACACAGCTGGACACTTGTAGGGTAAGAGTTAATGATCCCTGACTTATACCATGCAGAAAGCTGTGGTAGCCATTTTCGTTAGGTGCCGAATTCTGAGTCAGGTAACTCTAATTAACTTTATTTCCGGTGGTGGGGATGAGAGCTAGTTTCATCATAGCACTTATTGGGTTTTCTGAATGCACTTTTATAGTTCTTGAACATTTCCGGACTGACCTTCATGTCTTAAAATAATAATAGACTGTTTGTTTAAATAATATATACAACTACAATGCAGACATAATGGTATTCTTTATACAAACCTGGACAGGCTGAAACACATTGAGGAAAAGAAACTCCACAAATGAACTTTTAACAAGGCACATCTGTTAACAGAAATGCATTCCAGGTGACTACCTCATGACAGTATGGTAAAGAGAATGCCAAAAGAGTGCAAAGCCAGTAACAAGACATATGGTGGCTACTTTGAAGAATGCACAACATGAATTGTACTTGTGATAGAAACTAAACTTCATTGTAGTCACATGAAAATATATAATTAAATATTTACAGAAATGTGAGCAGTGTACTGTACATTTGTGAGATACTGTGTGTATATAAATATATACACACACAGAATACATATATTTTATATATATAATATATATATTTCACAGCGGGTGAAATAAGTATTGAACACGTTTATTTAATACTTTGTACAAAAGCCTTTGTTGGTAATGGCAGCTTCAATATGTAGAAACTAGTTGCATGCATTGCTCTGGTGTGATTTTGGTCCATTCTTCCACACAAACAGTCTTCAAAACTTGAAGGTTCCATAGGCCTCGTCTATGAATCTTGATCTGTAGTTCTTTCCATAGATTTTCAAAGGGATTTTAAGTCAGGTGAATGGCCATTCTAGCAGCTTTATTTTCTTTCTTTGAAACCACTTGAGATTTTCCTTGGTTGTGTGTTTGGGATAATTGTCTTGTGGAAATGTCCACCCTTGTTTCATCTTCATCATCCTGGTAGATGGCAGCAGATTTGTGTCAAGAATGTCTAGGTAAATTTGCCCATTCATCCTTCCTCCAATTATGTGAAGGTTTGCCAGTACCATCTGGTGAAAAGCAGCACCACACCATAATGTTCCCTCCTCCAAACGTGATGTGCAGTGCCATTTGTCCTTTATGGTGAAGTGACACCTTGGCAAGTAGACCTTTTTGTAGGCCATTAGTTGGGACTGAACCAGCTGATAATAATTTCCACTGACAAGGGGCTGGATTGCTTTTTAATTACTGATGTTGTCTTGACTTTCCATTCCTTTTTGCACCTCCCTTTTTTCATGTGTTCAATACTTTTTTCCTGAGTCATTTCACATTATAACACATAACTTAATATCTGAACTTATTTGTTTTGGTTTCTCTGTATGTATGGATTACTTTGGTTGTTACCAACATCTGGTCATGTCAATAGCACCTTTGGAAATATAATTAGTGAGAAAAATGGTGACGTGTTCAATACTTATTTCACCCGCTGTATAGTGCATATAGAAAGTATTCACAGCGCTTCACTTTTATGTTGTATAGAATTTTAAGAAAAACAAAATATATTTTATGCATTTTGGAATAAAACTTATATAACAAAATGTGGAAAAAGTGAAGCGCTGTGAATACTTTCCGGATGCACTGTATTTGGTATGTATAGTATTTTAGGCTTTATTTGATTGTTCACTGAAAGAGCAGAGATTAATACCTATGCTGCATCAGTGTATGTTTCAGTGGTAGCGATGGACCCCTTATGTTACAAAGACTGGAATTTCAAACCCTAGGCATGTGTGTAATGTCTCTTTCCTACCTGGCTGCCACCACTATAGTCCTCTGGGCAGAGTAGATTGTAAAACAGTGTGGGACAGACCATTCATTCTCACTCTCCTCCACCTCAGGATGGACGGGAGGCATGAAAGAAAAGAAATATGAGAGACACAGTAAGATGGATGATGTGGAATAATTTACACTGAAATTAGTCTCAGCAACATGCATGATATTCATAAAGGCCATTTTTCGCAAGATGCACGCTTACACAAATAACCTTTCCAACTCTCCCTGTTTAACAGGAAACACATATATAAGAGGAAACGAAAGGAGACAGATGCGTCCTGCTGACCCTTGATATTAAGACACCAGACAGACACACACACATACGTAAAACATTGATTATCATATAGAGCATTAGAACACCCTAGAAACAGAGCCAAATAAGGATACAGAACAAGAACTATTGAACCTGATTGGAACAATGCTTGCTACACCTTGTCGCCTGAACTCTTTTAAACTGTTGTGAGACTACCCCAGATCAGATCTTTTCTGCAGGTTGTGTGGAACTGATCTCCGGATAATTATCTGCTGAATAAAGAATATTGCAAACAGACAGACATGTGTCGACTTGATCTTCTCCAAAACGGACTCAACAGATGGTTGAAACAGATGGTTTCAACAGTGATAAAAAAAAATACATGTTTGCCTTTGAGGAGAGTCTACTGGTAACTATATTTTAAACACTAATGACATGATCAAATTATGCTAATCTTAGCCAATAGCTAAAATATTATTGAATTAATATTTACTTTTTATTGCTAAACCACCAACCACAGCGTAACATCAAACAAAGTATGGAATAGTGAACATGCAGCTGTGGTTTTAGGCTGTGCTTCATTCCTATCTTCAGCTTGAACGCACACTCCCCATGCTATCACTGACAGAACAGTTTGGCATCCTAGTGATAGTTGTGCTATAAATAAATAACCATTCTTCAGTGCTAGATGGACATTAGAGTGAACAGCCTTGATGAAAGGGGTGTTTGTCACAAGGCATATATGCTTGGAACAAGACAGTGGTTATTTTCTGTTATGGATATTCAATCCAAATAATAGATTTTGTAAATCCTGTCTAGGACTTCTATAATACTGAAATTAGGGATGAACAGTAAAATGGTAATACGGTAAACCGCAACCGATAAATTTCTCCATAACAGAAATTCAGACCTGGGAAAACCAATAACCTACCAATGCGTCCTCCGAGGAAACAAAAACATTCCATATCCATAATTTTTTTATAATAATGTAAGTTGTTACAAATATATAGGCTATAAAATAGAAACGACTAGTTTTGGTTACATGGGATGGCAAGGAACAGGCTTCCTCTTGTGAGGGACTGAAATAACAAGCATACATTTAGACGTGCAATACACATTTGGCTTTTTCAAGGAACCTCTAAGGAATTAATTTTGTATGGAACTCTTTCTCAATTACGTTCAGTACAAACATATATTGGCGCAATTGCGAACTTTCAACATATCCCTAGTTCTATTGGTCTTTATAATGCCTCGCTATTTTGTTGCTTCTTATCGTATCGTTATGATTTACAAGCGTATGCCCTTGACGATTGAAAAAAAAAAAACGTGTGAGTACCGTGCCTTGTAAAGGTTAGACTAATATTTACAACACATCATAATCATACTGCTCTTTTGAATCTCATTATTGTAAACCTGTTATTTGAATTATAATAATAACCATTATAATAATAGTAAGGATATTTCAAAAACCTTATAGTTAGTGGGTAATTACCATCATGAACCGGTAGAACCCGACCGCGGTATGTCTTCTGCTTTCCGGTGAACTGGCCAAGTATGCTGCGAGGCATTCACCAAGGCTGCAATGTTTTGTTGCACAACCGTGAGGCAATCACCGCAATTAAACATTTTTTGTAGCTCTCAGTGAGACTTCTGCATCTGTTAACAGCTAGTTTGGCCCACTCTTCCTGAGCAGACTGTTCCAGCTGTTTCAAGTTTGATGGGTGCCTTCTCCAGACTGCAAGGTTCAGCTCTTTCTATAGATGTCTAATAGGATTCACATCAGGACCCAAAGAAGGCCACTTCAGAATATAGTCCCAATACTTTTTTTTCTATACATTCTTGGGTGCTTTTAGCTGTGTGTTTTGGGTTATTATCCTTTTTAAGGTCCCATGACCTGCAACTGAGACTGTGACAATGAGGGTGGAGGCTCCCCCTGCTGTTCAGGCTCGGCATCGCAGGTGTGACGGAGACGCCGTAGAGGGTCGATTTCCCAAGCAGCCACGAAGGAGCACTGCCGCACCTGGAAGTCCTTTGTAATTAGGATCACCTTATAAGCAGCTGGGGCACTAGGGGTGTTTGTTGGTTATTGTTTGTTGGTGTCGGGTTTAGACTGGGTTGGACACATTTGTACTGCCTGTGTTGTTAGTAGTAAGCAGTGTTAGTCTTGTTC
>JACXGK010005588.1:0-32449 GCA_016801125.1 Novumbra hubbsi | reverse complement strand
GAGTTTTGGCGGTTGTTGTGTCGAAGTGAGAAAATAATTAATGTAATTTGAAAGATGTAGTCATTGAATGCATTTTGTGCCAAAGCAATGATAATTGATCCTCAGTTTAGCCCACATATACCACTGTTGTGCTCACTGTGTGAAGAGTTTTGAAAAAGTGACCTAAGTATTGGGAAATGTGTCCTAGCGACTGTAAAAACTGTAAATGTTCGATTTCATTTTGTATTTCAATTTTATTCCAACAAATACATTTTGTTTAGTGGCTTTGGTTAGTGTTTTTGTTTTTTTATTTTACTAAGTGTATGTCTGATTATTGCTGAAATATATTTATATTTTTGGGCTGTAGTTGAAGAGCAGCATGTTAAATGTATTATTTATTATTCACATTGATTCTCTGCTTTGTGCACTAAATGTTTTAATATTATTGATGTATGTTTAATATTTAAATTCCATTACCCATGACAAACAACCCTTTTGGAACCCCTTTAAAAATCACTGATCATTCATGACTAAACGGCCTTTACGTATGGAATCATATTAGAGGAAAAACAGGAGATGAGATGTTAGAGAGAAGGAATAGACCTTTCAATGGCCGATAGGATGACTGGCACAAATACTGCATTCATGGACAACCTGTAATTCAAATGACATCCTTATGTCACTTGAGGAGACGTCATCACCATGAGAGGACATGTTTTTGAGAAGCCAATGCCTTGCCCTCCCTGTGGAGAGAGAGACTGAGGAAGATGGAGTGACATCATCAAATACATTGTTTGTTCAAACTGTATCTGCTCTGTCCTTTGTCTAATTTTCCCTTCTTTATAGACGCCGGAGATCTTATCAATATGAAGACAGCCATCGTGGTGGTAATGCTGAGCTTGCTGCTCTGCTCAGGTACGTTATAAAGCCCAGAGATGGAATGTCAGGTGTGATAAGGTCAGTTTAGATCCAGTCACTTGTGATTAGAAGACAGACATTAGACATTAGAAGATTAGAGACATGAATGTTATAACGATGTATGTGGAAATAACCCCAAGACCATGTTTCCACAGCTCTGACTGCACCTGTTAAAGGTACTAGCTACTATCATCTCTTACCCGTACATGTATTAGTCACGATACACTACTAAGCTGTTCCTCATTTGGGATGTATTTCTGTGGAGCAATGAAACACCTTCAATGACTCAAGTATCCATCCCATCCGCCCCTCCCCTGCCAAAGGTAAGGAAGACTCCCAGGAGATCATGCTCTCTGGGGAGGACTTCCACTTGCTGCTGCCCTCCCGGAATGTCGAGGTTTGGTTCTCGCCCAGAGATAAAGCGCCGGGGACCAAGAAAACCCTGATGGAGGGCTGGGTGGTGTTAGACCCCCGGGCCAAGCTCAACACCCAGCTCAGTCACTTGATCCTGCCCACCGTGGGAGAAGAAGATGAGGGGACGTACTCGGTGAAGAACAAGGAACATCCAGAAGATGTCAGGCGGATCACACTTATTGTCAGAGGTATGTGGACTGACTTGTGTGTCTGGGAGCGAGTATACATAAGACCTGTGTGGACATGACTGGTACCGGTCAGTATCAGTGTGGCTGGGGGCGAGTATACATAAGACCTGTGTGGACATGACTGGTACCGGTCAGTATCAGTGTGGCTGGGGGCGAGTATACATAAGACCTGTGTGGACATGACTGGTACCGGTCAGTATCAGTGTGGCTGGGGGCGAGTATACATAAGACCTGTGTGGACGTGACTGGTACCGGTCAGTATCAGTGTGGCTGGGGGCGAGTATACATAAGACCTGTGTGGACGTGACTGGTACCGGTCAGTATCAGTGTGGAAAGGGGCGAGTATACATAAGACCTGTGTGGACGTGACTGGTACCGGTCAGTATCAGTGTGGCTGGGGGCGAGTATACATAAGACCTGTGTGGACATGACTGGTACCGGTCAGTATCAGTGTAGTATGTTTGAACCAAGTCCATGTAGGGAACTCCTACACACAAAACCAGAGCAGAAGAATGAGTGGGGATGAGAAGACCGAGCTGGGCTCTGAATGCGTTATGTCAAGAAGACGTCTATGGACACTCCTGGATGAATACATTTCAGACACACTGCACACATCAGCCCATGAATCTTGAACGCAATGTACCTTCTTCTGTATTTGAGCATCAGAGAGTTAGCAGTGTGCTGTCTACACCAGGCAATTATGCAGCTGTTTAAGTAGCCCGTCCATTCATCCCCCGCATCCGTCCAACCATAATCTTCTTTTTCCTCTCTCCTTCTCCTGTGTTCTGCCACTGTCCTCTCCTCACATGTTTTGTATTTTAAAATATCTCTCTTCTTATTATTTTGCGTTTCTATTTTCTTCCTTTGCTCTCTCTTATCCCCTCCGTCTCTTTTACAATTTCTGTAATCATTTCTTTTTTTATCTCTGTATCTAACTGCCTCTCCCAACCCTTCTCTGATTATATCTCTGTATCTAACTGCCTCTCCCAACCTTTCTCTGATTATATCTCTGTATCTAACTGCCTCTCCCAACCTTTCTCTGATTATATCTCTGTATCTAACTGCCTCTCCCAACCTTTCTCTGATTATATCCCTGTATCTAACTGCCTCTCCCAACCTTTCTCTGATTATATCTCTGTATCTAACTGCCTCTCCCAACTTTTCTCTGATTTTATCTTTGTATCTAACTGCCTCTCCCAACATTTTTGTCTCAGACTGTTCTATTGAGGAGAAGATTAAGTATGGGGAGAACTTCCACATCTTGCTAGCGGGAGTGGAGGCTCCCATCACACTGGAATACAGACCCAGTGCTGAAGAAGCCAACTTGACCTTTTGGTACAGTCAAAATATAAACACCTCCACTTTCGTCTAAGGAGGATTTTTGTTAACACCGCTCTAACCGTGTCTAACCCAACACCATTGTGACATAATGTATTTATTACCCCTAATCCTCCAGGCCAGCCCAGGTGCTGCTGACTCAAGGAGGGCTGCCCAGAGCCGGGTACCAGAAGCGGCTGGGTGTCACAGGGCACCGGGTCACCCTGAATGCCGTGACAGGGGCAGATGAGGGCAGCTACACAGTCAGAGACGCGAACAAAAAGATTATGAGGAAGGTCTGCTTAAACGTCAAAGGTACGTTTGTGTTGTTGCTTCCTAATATTAACCCTAATAATAACCCTAACCCTGATACTAACCCTAACCCTAATCCTAATCCTAATCCTAACCTGCTGCCAGTTCATCATCAGTGGGTTTAAATGGGTATTTTGTCAATGAGGATGTCCCACAACTACCACCATCACTGTCTCTGATCCTTTTCCCTCTGTGTCTCTCTCCAACTTTCTCTCTCTGTATCTCTCGCCAACCCTCTGCCTTTATCAGACCACCAAAACTTTGTGAAGCTGCCTTATGGCAGCACCCTGAAGATCAACCTGATTCTGAACGTTTCCATGGTGCAGCTGTTCTTCACACCCGACTACGACTTAAAACCCCGGCAGATCCTTAACCTGGGAAAGCTGACGGTACTGAAACCTGGAGAGAATAACACGTTCAAGCATCCAGTCTGAAAACCACATCACAATGTGACACAAAAACCGACAACAAATTTCAACAAAGTCTTCTGACCTTTTGAACCAAGCGTGACTGTTTGTGTAATGACAGGGTGCCGCAGACCTGGATCTGATGGGGCGAATCTCCCTGGAAACCTCAATGGTCATTGTGGACCAGATCAAAGCCGAAGATGCTGGACAGTTCAAAGTCACAGACAATCTTGGGTTTCCAGTGTCCAACGTTTACCTGGAGGTTGCGGGTGAGAAGAGGGAGAGGGAGGGTGAGAGTAAGAGAGGGGAAAGAGAAGGGAGAATGAAGAATGACATGAACAGGAGAACAGTATACCGGTTAAGTGGGGTCTGGATTCTATGATTTACTAATAATAAAACCTGGTAATAATTAAAAAACATTCCTTCCTTCCTTGCTTCACTTCTTTCTCCTCTTGACATTCTTCCGTTCATCTCTATCCCATCTCCTCTACCCCATCTCCTCTATCCCATCTCTTCTATCCCATCTCCTCTATCCCATCTCCTCTATTCTCTCTCCTCTATCCCATCCCCTCTCTCCCATCTCGTATATCCCATCTCCTCACTCCCATATCCTTTATCCCATCTCCTCTATCCCATCTCTTCTATCCCATCTCCTCTATCCCATCTCCTCTATTCTCTATTCTCTCTCCCCCATCCCCTCTCTCCCATCTCCCTCTGTCTCGCTCTTCTATCCTCATTGTCCCATATTATTGTTCTCTCCTGCCTTTCCGTTCTCATCTTTAGCTTACAGGCTACCTACCCTATACGTGACCGTCATAGCCCTGGTTGGCCTGCTGGTCTTTCTGCTTTTGGTGTGTCTCTTGTCGTGCCTCTTCAAGCAGAGGAAGAGGGCTGCCAAGGCTCGATCCATCGAGAAGATCGCCCAGAGTGCAGGCAAGGAGGACGAGGGAGATGCCTTCAGGGAGGTAGGACACTGACAGACGGAAACCTAACCCAGATGTAGCTCAAATGGCAACCCGTTCCCTTTACACTGCTCCAAGTACTTCATATTATCATGTATGTCAGGGACGACTCATAACATAACATGGATGTGGGGTTTCCAGGTGGTGAAGAACATCACTCAGTTTGAGGAGTCCATGGCCCAGTCCACAGATATTACAGAGAAGTCCCAGAGCACTGAGGTGGATATTAAAGTAAGTATCAGTGAAACGACGGTTAGTTCTATGAACTTAAAATAATTCAAATAATGAAAAGGGAATGTTCTCATTATGGTTGTTTAAAATCTCCTTCACACCTGTTCTTCTGTTTTCCCTTTGACCTCTGCTGCCTGACCTGTTGCCCCTCTTTCCTCTGTTTCTCTGACCCCAGGGTTTGGAGGTGTCGTCCAAGGAAGTGGCAGTTGGCAACCTGGAGACCAGTGACTCAGGGGTGGAGTTTAACACTACTGGCCTCCCATTGGACACTGACACTGATGTCCCTGACCAGATTCCAGAATCTGAGGCAGAGACTGACAGTGTTTCCATTGTTCCCCAAAACAAGCCAAGCCCACCAGCAGTTACCACACCTAGCCTGGATCCCGCGATAAAGAACATCCCTGAACCAGCTCCTGAACCAAAGTTGACCATGACTAAACCTGTGGAGACCAAACTCAGCCCAATTCCAAGCCCAGTCTCCACGTTGGCTCCAAGCCCCATTGCCAAAACTCCTGAACTGAAAACACCTGAACCCAAAACCCCTGAACTGAAAACCCCTGAACCCAAAGCTCATGAACTAAAAACCCCTGAAGTAGCCAAAACTCCTACTGCTGTGTCACCAAGCCCTGCATCTCTTAAGCCAACCCCACCACTAACCCCTGTCTCCAAACCAACTACACCACAACCATCAACCCCTGAACACCCCAAGCCCAATACACCAACCCCAGAATCAACCAAGCCTCTGACACCAACTCCTGAATCCGCAAAGATTAAAACACCAACCCCTGAATCTCCACAAAATCTATCAGCAACCGCCGAATCAACCAAGCCTGTGACACCAACCCCAGTGCTGACCCCTGAACCTGCTCCAACAACCAATGGAACACCTGAACCACCAGCTCCTGACACCAAACCTGATCCGGCCCCTGTTGCCCTTATTGAAAGTCCTATCGCCAAGGCAACCCCTCCTAAAATTCCCGAGGTGGAGGTGATTGCCCCGAGTGGTCCAGCTATCGAGGCCAAACTGGACATCCCATCTGAGGACACCACCACTACCTGAAGATAGCACCCCTCCAAGGGAAGCCATTGGATCTGTTGACCTATCCTTTATCACCACTGTAGACAGACTATCAAACACCTCCTTACCAAATAAGGAACACCACAATTCTACAATTTAAACTGGGACTTAAATGTAACACTTCTAATACATTTTGTAGCTTGTTACGATAGCTCACTCACTTAACAATACAATCTTTGGGATACTTTTTTTCAATTAACAGATAAAGGTATGATTTGATATGACATCAAGGAAGACAGGTTCTGGATTGTTGGATGTTTTAAGTTTCTTTTTTTCTTTTATTTCTGCATACTCTTTTGTAATGTACTAGAGCATGACTGCCGGTCTGACAAGAAAATACATTTCAAAGTTTACAACTAATATGATAAACCATAGCTTACATTAGATATTTTTTACCTCCATAGGTGTGCATAACTATTTTGCCCCCTTCAACACAGAATGGCAAGTGAACACAACCCAATCTAGTTTAAACTACATCTACGACCAACTTCTCCTTTTCTAAACTAATATGACCTTGGATGATGCCTGCTTTGATCTCAGCATGTTGAAAAATAAACATAAAAAAGCACGAACAGTTTAAAATGACCAGTTATTTTTGTTTCACATGATGAAAACCTACTCCAATGACTTATGCAAATATGATGTCATCTTCCTGTCAAATTGGATAAAATAAAGACACCTCTTCAACTGGACTGACATTCATAAGATCCCTTTCTACTTTCCATGAACCTATGGATACAAAAGAGCCATGTTTTTCCAGCTACACAACGTGGATCTCTAGAATCAGTTCAATCCAAGACAAAGAACATTTTTATCCCTTGACCTCATGCCAGCACCTGTCTCCATCCGAGCACCTTGAAGAAAGCATAGTGAATCTTGGGAAATATATTGCTGACTACATCATTGGGAGGGGGAGAAAGAGTGTTAGGGGAGAGAGAGAGAGAGAGAGAGAGAATGGTGAGTGTATTTAGTTTATAAAATGCATATTTCTACCTGCTTCAGTGAACTCTGAATAAGAGCGTCTGTTAAACCACTACAATGTAAAGGTGATTGTATAGCCAATGGTCTCATGGTCTCACCATTAAATGTATCTAGGAGCTGCATCCCACTGGCCCAGGGCCTGTTGTAGATGTGTGTCGTGGCTTTGATGTATAGTGATAGCATTGTTTTGATATGTTTTTTGCTCCAGTGAAAACAGGCCCTCCTGCACCCTTAGTGCTCTATGTCCAGGCCAGACATGGGCAGGGTGAATGTGTTCACCGTGTTGCCATTGGTCTGCCTTCACTATTATCTAACCCAGCAGGTCTCACGGATCGTGGCATGTGGCAATCTTGGTGTAGTTGCTCGAAACTCTGTGGATCTATCTTAAATGTCTAGTGCAATAAAATTTACAGGTGCGGACACATTTTGCATGTGAAAATACCTCAGGGTCTTAACTGACCATACTGTAGGTACACAATGAACACTGAGTTCAGAGCACTGAATCTAAAAAGCGTTTTGCATTATTAAGAGAGGCACAAATAGGAGCCTCGTTAACCACCAAGTCAATATAGTAAATAGATATATCTTCATTTTTAAACGTTGGCCTTTCCCTTTCTAAATGCTTCTAGGACTCTAATACATTTTTTATGATACATTCATATAAATAAAAATGAAAAATTAAAGCCATATTATTAGATAGATGTACAGTATCTAAGGCATGGTGATAAAGCCTTTAGAGTTCCAGATGCTTAGTTATGTTGTCATTCAGCTGATGCAAGTGATGTGGGCATTTTAGTGATAAAAAGTCAAGGACATTCTGCCACTGGAGATGTTTGGCACCGCGCTCAATCTCATTTGCAATGCTAGTCAAGCTCTACTCTGTAAAGCTGTGCACATTTATACAAAACTAAGTCATTTTATATTCTACACACAGACACACACACAAACACACACACACACACAAGCATATACACACTCTCTTGTTCTTATGACCCTGTTGACAAGGTTCAGCAATGTAAATACTGCATGTGTAAGGGTATACAAAGGTTGAATATGTTTAGTATATTGAATGGTTGTTGTGTTATACTTTATGAGATAAAAATACATATCCAATTTCTCACCTTTGCAAAGCCTACATGCTGATTAATGAAAATCCTGTAAACACACGCTAATCTTCACAAACTTACACAAAATACTGAAAACGATATCCATAACTAAATTAGTTCATGTTTTTGCCATCCTACTGTAGATCTTGGAATATGTATCTGGAATATTTGAAATTGATTATTTTATCTCATTATTATCCTATGATGCTCATACCCACAATATAAAACGTAGGCATTACTTATATAATACACAGTGATCAAACTATGTCACTTTAAAGGGAAATATCTTTATTGTAGAATGTTCGTATGACCTCCTCAAAGACAGTATTGTTATTAAGCTTTTTATTGTTTTCTAAAAATCATCTGTATGTGTGGACAGAGGTGCAATCGGTCATGTTGTTCACGTTATGGCACTGGCGCATGTGTGTATTTGTGTGTGTGTGTGTGTGCGCGTGCGTGTGTACATTTGTGCACGTGACACATAATGTTTGTATCAGTATCTTGCTCTAAGTGTCTAATATATGTATGTAAAATAAGTAGAAAGCTCTTTCTGCTGTGTGTAAAAAAAAACTGAATTTCGTTTCAATGTTGACCCCACATATTCATTGGTGGATTGAGTGTCCTCCATTAACTGCTTATCCTAACACATGTTTCGAAAAAACACCTGTCTGTCCCCATCCAGAATCAGTATCTGGAAAACCTTAGATAAACCTGCAACACTAAGGGGCTCCAATCTGGAGGACTCTCATCTTTGCTTTAGTGCCTAAAATACTAAATGAAAAATGATTGGCTTGTTGGCCTGTATTCTATTAACTTTTAGAGGCATCTTTTTTTTTATATAATTTTTGTGATGTAGCCTGGATGCAGACTAAACTGTGTTAAAGTACTATATGATAGAGGCTGGTAGCAGACTAAACAGTGTTAACACACTCTATGGTAGGCTGGTCACAGAATAAACAGCGTTAAAGGACTATGATGTAGACTGGTCACAGACTAAACAGTTTTAACAAGCTATGTATGCTATAAGCTGACTAAACAGTGTTAAAGTAATATATATGATGTATGCTGGTCGTAGACTAAGAGGTTTTAAGATACTGTGGGCCAGTTACACAGACACAGATTTAAGACTAGTCCAGGATTAAAACAACAAGCTTATTGGAGTTTTCTATTGAATTTAATTAGTTTTGTCGTAGTCTAGGCTTATTCCAAGTCTGTAAAACCGGCCCTATATGTTGTAGGCATATTGCAGACTTTTATTGACGTGTTATATATGACAAAGGCCGGTCACATACTAAACAGTGTTAACGTACATTGGGTCCGTATTGTTTGAAATAAAAAATCAAGCTCAATAGAGTACTTTATTTATCTTTATTAATTTGTCGAAGACTTAATCTCTCTCAGAGAAACCATCCTACATGATGTAAACTGATTAATCACTGTTAACATACTATATGATAAAGACTGCCAATATTTCTGATGTAGATGTAGACACACAATCAGAAGTGACTCATTATTGGATTGTCAGGATTAATATAAAGCTCTTGGATACATATCCAGGAAAGAGCAATGGAAAAGATAAATGTAATTGGGCTGCTTGGTATTTGGTTTGAATGTGCATTTGTGTGAGAGGAATAACATCAAAGTGCATTGTGTGACTTGTAAGACCGAAAATGTTGCCCATCTTGTGAATAGGATGAATGTAAACAGCAGGTGGAATTCAAAATGGTTGCCAAAGCCTACACAGTACTTAATGTCTCGCTGTCTTGAAAGGTGTGGACCTGAGATGAGCATTGGAATACATTTAAAGTGTTTTCTACCCGGACTGTATTATAGCGCTTCCCACAGGAGTAGTACTTGGTTACCACATACCAAACACAAGAACCTTCTAGTGATTGAACTCTATTTGTGCTTGTTGGTTCCTGGCTCCGCTGTCCACTTGGTGTGTGAACCTGTGTCTCCATGTCTTGGGACCAAAAGGTTGTGGGTTTAGTTCGTAGCCCTTGCTGGGACAGACACACCAAATGTGGTACAGTGTTTTTACTGGACTTCCTTCCACTAGATGAGTTATCAGAGTTCTTTCTGCCCTGTTCCCGGTTCTGTGTGTTGACTTCTGCTCTCTGTTGGTCTCTCGTCTCCCTTTTTGCACAACACAACACACATTTTGTAAAGGAATTGTTTCTTGTTTCATGTCTAAAACGAGATACTAAGAATAAACTAAAGATTATACAAAACAAATCGCCTAGTGTCCTTGCATTTCCAGAACTTTCCTTTGTTAAAATCAGGGGGTCAACAGCCAGGTTGGGGTAGAACATATGTGTATCTCTTATAGTATATATATAAGAAACTATAGTTTTCACTGCTGTTTTAGATACCTAGTCATTCTGTTCGTTAATTAACTGGATTTATGGCTATAAAGTAAGTTATGAGAAAACATGACACTGTGTAGGTAAATGTAAATGCATCCTAAAAACTTCAAATCAGACTGATACAACTTACATAATTTTTACAGCCAGCTTCAACATTTTTCAGTAAACACGCGAGATAATAAAAACGTCCAAATTACTTTTATTTTTCTACTACCTCCCGAAACAACACGCTGTCATAGCGAGGGCCTGAAGAGATTCAGTGGACCCAAGTTCTTCCCATCATCTGAATCACACGGATTGTAGAACGGGATCAGAGGAACCAGAACCATTCCCATGTAGAAGGTATACAGCGGCGTCATAGTAACCGCGTTATAGAACGCCACTTCCTCCTTCTCACAGTCCAAGAACACCCCGATCCGGACTGGCCTGATGGACACTGTGATCTTGGTGGGTTTGGGCTCAGTACAGGCCAGGACGGCCCCGCCCTTAAGCGATAGGGTCCAGAGACCACTGCTGGTGCCACTGGAGTCCATCTCCCCTCTGTGGACGTCTTCCCTGGCCACCCCCACCCGCCACGCCGTCTTACAGCCCACCTCCACCTCCCAGTAATGCCGCCCGGTGTGGAAGCTTTCTCGGCCCATAACACTGTAGTAGTAGTAGAAGCGACGGGGGCTGGGCGCCTCCTCCTGCTTAGAGGCCGCACCGATCAGTTTGTTCTCCTCGAACCACACGGAGGTGCAGCCGGGGGAGAGAGTGAGGAGGGGGTGGGCTGTCTCTGGGTCAAAGGTCACTTCAGTGATGTCTGATGGCGGAAAATGAAGGTGAGTTTGATTGCTGTTGTCAGCAGGATAAATTGGATTGTGTATTGAATATATTGGATTGTGTATTGTATATATTGGATTGTGTATTGTAGATATTGGATTGTGTATTGTATATATTGGATTGTGTATTGTATATATTGGATTGTGTATTGTAGATATTGGATTGTGTATTGTATATTGTATATATTGGATTGTGTATTGTATATATTGGATTGTATATTGTAGATATTGGATTGGTTATTGTATATATTGGATTGTATATTGTATATATTAGATTGTGTATTGTAGATTTTGGATGGTGTATTGCATATATTGGATTGTGTATTGCAGATATTGGATTGTACATTGTTTATATTGGATTGTGTATTGTATATATTGGATTGTGCATTGTATATATTGAATTGTACATTGGGATCCCTTTAAGTGGACGTTTAACGTAGAAATGCTGTTAATACACAAGACACAACTGTGGGCAATATGTCACTGTGTATACATTTCTCAAATGTAGTAGTTTATTGACAACAGAATTATTATAATAATGTATACTATGTTATTTACTTTAGAACTGTGATACTGTAATAATACTTCAAAATACTGCATTACTTGGGTAGAGGCAGCTCTTCATATGCTTCCATATCCTGTATTGGATGGGCCCCACAAACTGTCCAGACCTTACCTCCACGCCAACGTCCGGAGGAGGGATGAAGGACACATTAGATCTTTAGCGAAAGGTGGATAAGAGAGAAAGAGATACAGTACAGAAGAGTCGTTACGGAATGATGGAGGAGAAAGTAATAAAAATGACAGAGGATAGAGACAGAGGAATGACAGAGAAGATAAAGACAGGGGATGACAGAGAGGATAGAGACAGAGGGATGACAGAGATGATAGAGACAGGGGGATGACAGAGATGATAGAGACAGGGATGACAGAGAAGATAGAGACGGGGATGACAGAGGATAGAGACAGACGGATGACAGAGGATAGAGACAGACGGATGACAGAGGATAGAGACAGACGGATGACAGAGGATAGAGACAGGGAGAGGACAGAGAGGATAGAGACAGGGATGACAGAGAAGATAGAGACAGGGATGACAGAGAAGATGGAGACAGTGATGACAGAGAAGATGGAGACAGGGATGACAGAGAAGATAGAGACAGGGATGACAGAGAAGATGGAGACAGGGATGACAGGGGATAACAGTATGGATAAAGACGGTGGGATGATAAAGATGAGGATGACAGAGATGATAGAGACAAGGGGATAGTCAAATAATGCTCAGTGCCCCCAAAAGGCTGGAGCCGGCATTGGTGATTGTTGAGAGAGATGGGGATGACAGAGACAATAGAGAGAGACAGAAGCTTGACAGAGGAGATAGAGAAAAAGATTGATCAGAAATTTGTGAAAGAGAAAAAGGGAGACAGAGATCAGTTAACGTGAATTAAATATAAACACTTGCCTTTTCAAGAGGTCCTGAATCTCCTTAAGAAAGAAAGGGTGGTCATTGCAGGGATAGACTTAAAGCACTCAAAAGAACAAAGCAGTGTATTTGGTTGAGGAAAAAGTGTGAAAACTGAATTGAGCACATGAACTCAATACACAGGTGACATTCTCTCTTAGCCAATATTTGGTTCCAGATCTCAGCCAGTCCTTCAGTGTTGCACTGTGTGCTACATTTTGTCCTCCAGCCTTTAATGAGAAATTGATTGAGTGGTTGCCTATTTAGCCTATCAATAACTTTGACTGATCCAATGAGTGCCAGGGGAGAAGGCAATAAGCCGACACAGTGGTCTTGAGAACTGGAGCCTTGCAGCTTTGACACCAAGTCCATCTGTGGTGGCCCTGCTCTATTCCCTCTTCCCTTCCTATAGAGTTGACCCTGCCCTGTTCCCTTTTCCCTTGTCATAGAGCTGACCCTGCCCTATTCCCTCCTCCCTTCCTATAGAGCTGACCCTGCCATATTCACTCTTCCCTTCCTATAGAGCTGACCCTGCCCTGTTCCCTTTTCCCTTGTCATAGAGCTGACCCTGCCCTATTCCCTCCTCCCTTCCTATAGATCTGACCCTGCCCTATTCCCTCCTCCCTTCCCATAGATCTGACCCTGCCCTATTCCCTCCTCCCTTCCTATAGAGCTGACCCTGCCCTATTCCCTCTTCCCTTCCTATAGAGCTGACCATGCCCTGTTCCCTTTTCCCTTGTCATAGAGCTGACCCTGCCCTATTCCCTCCTCCCTTCCTATAGAGCTGACCCTGCCCTGTTCCCTCCTCCCTTCTTATAGATCTGACCCTGCCCTATTCCCACTGCCCTTATAGAGCTGACCCTGCCCTTTTCCCTCTTCCCTTCTCATAAAGCTGACCCTGCTCTATTCCCATTATTGCATTATAATTATGACATAAGGCGTCAAAACAGTTGAGACAGTTTGATGTTAACAGGGCCTCCACTTGTAAATAGCTAGTGGAGCCTGCATGCTGTAGTTCCAGGCCTGATCATATTAATCAACTGCTCATAGGTCATGGTTCTCGTAGGATTGTTCAGCTGACTCAGGGCTAGTGAAGGTGGTTTGATGAAAAGCTCACATACTTTCAGCAGTGTGGGACTATCCTCTGCGGCCAGTTTGCTGTTTAGTGTTGCGATGGCTCTCTCAAGATCTCTCCCCTGCATGGCAATCTTTCTTTCTCTCTCCCTCAACATCTTCACCCTCTTCTCCCTCTCCTTCCTCAGTCTCTGCAGGTCCCTGCTCTCCTCCTCATGCAGGAAGTGGTGGAGGTTCTGGAACTCTGCTTGGACCTCCCGTTCCAGTCCATCAAAACACCTCTGGGTGATGGACAGCGGGTTGTTCACAGTTTCATTGTGTCGTAGGTAAATGTATTTACAGATCATCCGTTTTGCAGATTTATTTAATTATGATATACAGTATCTCACAAAAGTTGAAGCATTGAAGACATGACACTTTGCTACAATGCAAAGTAGTGAGTTTACAGCTTGTATAACAGTGTCAATTTGCTGTCCCCTCACAATAACTCAACACCATTAATGTCTACACCGCTGACAACAAAAGTCAGTACACCCCTAAGTAAAAATGTCTGAATTGGGCCCAAAGTATAAATAATTTGCATGGCCACCATTATTTTCCAACATGCCTGAACCCTCTTGGGCATGGAGTTCACCAGAGCTTCACAGGTGGCCACTGGAGTCCTCTTCCATTCCTCCATGACGACATCACAGAGCTGGTGGATGTTAGAGACTTTGCGCTCCTCCACCTTCCGTTTGAGGATGCCCCACAGATGCTCAATGGGGTTTAGGTCTGGAGACATGCTTGGCCAGTCCATCACCTTTACCCTCAGCTTCTTTAGCAAGGCAGTGGTCGTCTTGGAAGTGTGTTTAGGGTCGTTATCATGTTGGAATACTGCCCTGCGGCCCAGTCTCCGAAGGGAGGGGATTATGCTCTGCTTCAGTATGTCACAGTACATGTTGGCATTCATGTTTCCCTCAATGAACTGTAGCTCCCCAGTGCCGGCAGCACTCATGCAGCCCCAGACCATGACAATCCCACCACCATGCTTGACTGTAGGCAAGACACACATGTCTTTGTACTCTTAACCTGGTTGCCGCCACATACGCTTGACACCATTTGAATCAAATAAGTTTATCTTGGTCTTATCAGACCACAGGACGTGGTTCCAGTAATCGATGTCCTTAGTCTGCTTGTCTTCAGCAAACTGTTTGCAGATCATCTTGAGAAGAGGCTTCCTTCTGGGACAACAGCCATGCAGACTGGTTTGATGCAGTGTGTGGCGTATGATCTGAGAACTGACAGGGTGACCCCCCACCCCTTCAACCTCTGCAGCAATGCTGGCAGCACTCATACGTCTGTTTCCCAAAGCCAACCTCTGGATATGACGCTGAGAATGTGCACTCAACTTCTTTGGTCAACCATGGCAAGGCCCTTTTCTGAGTGGACCCTGTCCTGTTAAACCGCTGTATGGTCTTGGCCACCGTGTTGCAGCTCAGTTTCAGGGTCTTGGCAATCTTCTTATAGCCTAGAGCAACAATTCATTACTTCAGATCCTCAAAGAGTTATTTGCCCTGAGGTGCCATGTTCAACTTCCAGTAACCAGTATGAGTGTGAAAACGATGAGACCAAATTTAACACACCTGCTCCCCATTCACACCTGAGACCTGGTAACACTAACAAGTCACATGACACGGGGGAGGGAAAATGGCTAATTGGGCTCAATTCAGACATTTTCACTTAGGGGTGTACTCACTTTTGTTGCCAGCGGTGTAGACATTAATGGCTGTGCGTTAAGTTATTGTGAGGGGGCAGCAAATGTACACTGTTATACTGGCTGTACACTCACTACTTTACATTGTAGCAAAGCGTCATGTCTTCAGTGTTGTCACATGAAAAGATATAATCAAATATTTACAAAAAGGTGAGGGGTGTACTCACTTTTGTGAGATACTGTAAATTAAAATGAATTGACTGTGGGAAATTATGTTTTAGCAGCCATTACTGTACCTCTACATGAATAGACTGTAAGTACGTATGGCTCTCTGCCTCACAGCATTCATCTACCTCATGCTTTATTCTTTTAATAGCCTGGATCAGCTTCTCCTGTAACACACACGAACCCACACACACAGACAAGGAAAGAGAGCCATGGCAAAAGGAGAATTGGCAAATAGAAGACAGTAGAAGAACAGTAAACACAAAGAAAAGGATAGTAAAATAATTGCAGGGTAATTACAAAAGTTTTTTCTCAAAAGACTTTAGCATATAATATCCTTTGTTCAATTACTTTTTGAGTTTTGTTGTTCTTGAACTTAATATTGTTGTGCCCTTGAAAATGAGTTTATAACTTCCGGATTGGATAACAACAACATTTTGACAAAATGTTATCTTATCTTTGTCAAAAGGTTTCCTTCCCTTCAGACATGAACCCAAGGGTAAAATGATAAACAGTGTAACTTACCTTAAAGTCAGAGAGAAGCCTTTTATTGCAGTTGTTGTTTGGGTCTTTTATAGGATTTTTGGACATTCCAATTTTGCTAACAAGATGGTAAAGTAATCAAGAGACTATTGGAAAAGAAACAACGGAATGACAGAGGTGTAATAAAAGAAAGGGGAGTGGCCCTACGCAGGAAAGAGGGAGGGACAGTGGACAGGAAGGACACAGAAAGACAAAAAGAAAGGGGAGTGGCCCTACGCAGGAAAGAGGGAGGGAAAGTGGACAGGAAGGACACAGAAAGACAAATGATCAATCAGACAGACACAGAGGAAGAAACAGAAAGACAGACAGAGGTCATCAAAATAATACCTGGAGATGAGCATGAAAAGAGAATAAATGTCATAAATCCAACCAGACAAACAGATGCTGTTACAAAACTTGCAAGTCATAGATGACCATCAAACACCACCCGAGAGTAGCCTTATCTCTCTCTTGGCTGAACAGTGAGGTCCATTAACTATGACAGAGGAGGGAGGGAGGAAGGGAGTGGGTGGGTAGTTGGTAGGGTGGGTTGGTGGGTGGTTGTCAGTTAGGGAAATGGGTGTGGCAGACGGGAGAAGGAGTTGGAGTCAGGTTGAAACAGGAGCTTGGGAGGAGGTGGGGGGAGGGCAGAAGTGAGAAAGGGAGGAGTGCCACAGCTGCGGACCAAGTTGGGTAGGCAGGCAGCAGCAATTTGTGGCATCGCAGTGGAGGAGATTCTATTCCTGTCTGCCGTTGTCTTTCTTCAAACGTGGGATTCACTCCAGGGAGTGAATCAGCTGGGGGGGGGGGGGGGTTCAGGGACACAGAGGGGGAGATACAGTTTAATGGGGAGTCATATGTATGCCTGGAAGGAATGGCAGGGAGTGTTTATTTTGGTAGGCCGATGTTGGTTTAGTATGCTACTTATGTATTTGGGGGTTTTGAGACACTGTGCTGAAACTGCAAACTACGAAATATGAAAACAAAAACACCTGCAGATAAAGGTACAATCTGATGCTTGTTTTGATGAATACTTTTGCCTTTTACTAACACAGAAAACTGAGAATGGAGTTCTGGTAGAAAACCAAGCAGTCAGCATTCTCTCCTGTGTTATTGTCCTCCTCAGAGACAAACACAAACACTGACACACACACATAGGCGTATACATGTGCACTCTGTCTATTTGCCTTTCTCACTTTAGCTTTTTCTCTCTTTAATAGACTCACACATGGTAGGCTGTGTGTGCAGAGGCATTGCTCATCTCTGTGAATGTCCTAATCTATAATTCATTTTGCTGGGTACTGACGATGTGACTGCTGCATGCTGCTGTGGTAAAGCAGCTGCAGACTCATTCCTCTAAAGTACAATAATGTAGCCCAACACCACCCTACCCTACAGTAGTGTTTTTGGAAAGAACTCTATCACAGAATGGACCATTATCAACATTCCTATGTACAGCAGCACATAATTGAAAATAATTAATAAATCAAATATATTATGAGGTCTATACATTTTTACTGCATATCGGCAAATGTAATCATTCTCAGTATTTATGTATTAGTGTAACTCATGCTCGGTCTACAAAAAACAGCTTAGATCCTTGATTTATGTGTCCGTTGCAGGGGTTACTTTTTACCATTCCAGACTCTGGTACCGCCCATTGTGGATTACGTCACTTCCGACGCTTAAAAATGACACCACGAAAGTAAACAAATAAAGTGTCGCACATTTTTAAACTAGAGGTATCATTTGTTTAATCCAATTTAAGTAGAAAAAACATTTTTGTTCTAGACTCTAGTGTCAGTTAAATGCTTTAAACAACGATTATCCATCGGAAATTCAAACCGTGATCCAGTTAGCCAGATAGAAATTATGTATATGGCATTGTGTTAAATGGCCAACGATAATGAAGGGCTGCTAAGACTGACTAACTAGCTAACATTAACAACACTTCTACCTGTAGCTTAACTAACTATCAGTTTTCCCGCAGTGACAGAAATGAACGGTCAAGCCGATATGGAAATGGACTACAAGAGGAAATATAAAAATCTCAAACGCAAATTAAAATTCCTGGTTTACGTGAGTCTCCATCGTTCAAATCAACATTGTCATAGAATTATCATGAAACCTGTAACGGTAGTCAATGAACTGTAATGGGCAGCTATGAATTGTTGCGTTGTCCTATTTTACTCTGTTCAGGAGCAGGAGTGTTTTCAGGAGGAGCTACGAAGATCCCAGAGGAAACTGCTCAAAGTTTCCAGAGATAAAAGGTGGGTCTCGTCTGTGGATGGTAATATTTATAATATTTTTGCTACATAATTTACCACTACTTAGAGCTGTTCTTATGCACAAAACATTGGGGAGCGCCTGGACACAACACTCAGGCATGGCATATTGGTAAGGCATCACAAGTCCCTGAGATGCCTTGTTGCATTTGTAAGCCACCCGCTTTATAAATACCAATAAAACGCATTCAAACACATCTATATCGTCCCTGTTATTGTATTTCTGGGTATTAGTCATGCAGCTGGGGCTTTTACGATAAAACATTGAAACACAGCTATGTCGTCCCTGTTATTGTATTTCTGGGTATTAGTCATGCAGCTGGGGCTTTTACGATAAAACATTGAAACACATCTATATCGTCCCTGTTATTGTATTTCTGGGTATTAGTCATGCAGCTGGGGCTTTTACGATAAAACATTGAAACACAGCTATTTCGTCCCTGTTATTTTATTTCTGGGTATTAGTCATGCAGCTGGGGCTTTTACGATAAAACATTGAAACACAGCTATGTCGTCCCTGTTATTTTATTTCTGGGTATTACTCATTTTTTACGATAAAACACATTGAAACACATCTATATTGTCACTGTTATTGCGTTTCTGGGTATTACTCATGCAGCTGAGGCTTTTACGATAAAACATTTTTTACTTCCAATTTTGGGATGGATGTGTAATATGTTGTTAATATGTAAATATTCGATAAATAGAATCACCATCATAGCCATTTCAAGTTTAAAGAGAAGTTGTTTTTTGCATTGGACACAAATCGTGTCCAGTGTCATAGACCCTTTCTGACTTGAGAGGGACATTTTTACAACCACTTGCCAAAAATTGCACAATGGTCAGTCTTAGCTCTGCTAAAAATACAGCTGCAGTGGATTTAGTAAAACATGCAATATTTTATATTCTTTTTATGGAGGAGGAGACGTTTGGTCTGTCTCTGTGTGTGGCTTGAGGGTGATGAGAAATGGAGCCTGACGGTTTGGTTAGTCTATAGCCTACATGGGTTGGATAAAAGCTGCCTCGTCTTCAGAACTGGATAATAATTGTGTTGTGATTGACTGAGATATCCATATTTTGATTTGTCCTGACCAGCCTGAATTTGTTGTCAGATTGAGAGTACTGTTTTCAATTTGTGGTTTGAGCAAGTGGCCAATGTTGAAATCATTGTAATATCCTGATAAATATCTGCATTGTTCACTCAATTTGTTTTTTTTAAGAATCATATTACCTTCTAAATGTGATACCACCACTGTGAAATATTTATTTTATAATGGTTTTGTATACCACAAATGATTGTTTGTTGGTGTGGGTTCTTTTATTTCTATGAAGCATACTGCTCTAACAATCTGTTTATGTTCCTCATGGGGAGATATACCGCATGAAGCACGTTTACAGACATTTTGTGAAAAGGTGTACTTTAACTTAATCACTTGAATGGTAGACTGATGAGGATAGGATACTGCTGACTGTTTTTTAGGCACGTGATCCATAAGCTATTGATTTTTTGGTCAGCTGTGTTATGTTGATGACCCAGAATATAGGATATATGGACATATTAATAGTTTGTTGTGCCACATCCTAGAAATATATTTTGCACCACACCAAACATTTCGCTATGGTATCCAATATATAAATAAATACACCTCTAACTATTGCATATTTATCCAGTCATATTTCAAATTTAAATAAAAGAAATCCCTGGCTTCTATTTGCTTTCAGTTTTCTTCTGGACCGACTGTTACAATATGAGCGGGTGGACGAGGACTCTTCAGGTAGCCAGGCCTACAGCACCGAGTTCCATTCATTAGGATCCACAATGTCTGACGTGTCGCTCTTCCAGCAGCCATCTTCCAGCTCCCTGCCTTGCTGTGGGGTGTCTTCATGTCAGCTTATTGATGCATTGGGTCTGATTGCGTTGCAGATTCTGAGGCCACAGCCTCCTCTGAGAACAGTGAAGGTGACGGGCCCAGGGAGAGAGAGAGAGATGGCCCAAGGAAGTGCGTATGCAGGCTCCCACACAACATGGTGGTTTACACACTGTTGATATTGCTGGACCTTCTCTCTCACTCTGGCTCTCTGTTTCAGAAGAAGGGGTAGCCCAGGTCCTGGCCTTCCTTCATCCATGTCCCCCCATCTGTCCCTCCTGGCGCGTTCTGGGGTGACCCCTCCTCAGTCGTCTGGGGGGAGCGCCTACCTCAACACTGTGAGTTTCATCACCGACACCTGCTTTTAGCTATACGGCTATGGTCATCATTCCTTGTTACCATTGTCCTTTTGTCCTTTTGTCACTGTTTTGATTTGGCACATTATTCATTTTAAGTTTATTTTTTATTTATGCTCTGTTTCTTTAAAATTTCTGTACATTTTTTGTTTTTGTTGTCTTGTGTTTTCATTGTCTGGGCTGTTTGTGTGCACCGTGTGCGTGTTTTGTACATTGTCTGTTTGCGTGTCTGTGTGGTACGTTGATCTACTGGGCCTGTGTCTGTGTGGTGGGCAGTTGCCCTTTCCACCAGAGTATCTGGCTCCAACAGCTGACAAAATGAAGAAAGAGAGAAAGACAAAGGCACCAAAACACAAGAAAGAGACATCGGGGAAGGTGAGAGAGAAGGAAAAGATCACAGATGAGGGGAAAAAACATGTGATGCACATGGTATTGAGTTTTCTAACAACATTACAAGTCAGGTCAACAGGCTGTTTCTACAGTAGAACTGTTTTAGTCAGGTTGACAGGCTGTTTTTACAGTAGAACTGTTTTAGTCAGGTTGACAGGCTGTTTCTACAGTAGAACTGTATTAGTCAGATCGACAGGCAGTTTCTACAGGAGGACTGTTTTAGTGAGGTTGACAGGCTGTTTCTACTGTAGAACTGTATTAGTCAGGTTGAAAGGCTGTTTTTACAATAGAACTGTTTTAGTCAGGTTGACAGGCTGTTTCTATAGTGGAACTGTATTAGTCAGGTTGACATGCTGTTTCTATAGTGGACCTGTAGTAGTCAGGTTGACAGGCTGTTTCTGTAGTGGAACTGTATTAGTCAGGTTGAAAGGCTGTTTCTACAATAGAACTGTTTTAGTCAGGTTGACAGGCTGTTTCTACAATAGAACTGATTTAGTCAGGTTGAGAGGCTGTTTTTATAGTGGTACTTTATTAGTCAGGATGACAGACTGTTTCTATAGTGGAACTTTATTAGTCAGGTTGACAGGCTGTTTCTACAATAGAAATGTTTTAGTCAGGTCATCATGCGGTTTGTACAGCAGAAATATATTAGTCTGGTTGACGGCCTGTTTCTACAGTAGAACTGTATTAATCTGGTTGACCTTTCCACACTGTCATATTGTCAAGCTCTACATTCATGTCACGCTCCTGACCATCCATTTGAAGGCTATTCCTCCTCCACTCCATGTATGCTCCAGTTTCCTCCCTGTTCCCCACTCAGTACATTGGTCTTTGCTGCTCACAACACAATGACTCTGATCATCTTTGGGAGCGTTTGTCATTCTACCTTTCCTCTTTCTTCCACATCCCTGTCCAGGTAGTGGCCCCTCTGTCATCCAACTACCCAGCAGGCCCGGTGGCCCCTCCCACCTCCAGTTCCTTTAACTGGGTGCCTAGGCAGATGCTGAGTGGAGACACTGCGGAGGAGGAGGGGGAGAGTGAGGGAGACTCAGACAGAGGAGATGATGACAGGGGGGAGGGAGAGGAAGAAGAGGCTGAACTTGTTATCGATATCCCCAACGAGTAGTGTGTGTGTGTGTGTGTGTGTGTGTGTGCGCGTGCGTGCGTGCGTGAGTGCGTGGGTGAGTGTGCGTGGCGACACATGCCCTCCAGTGGACATGAATGTTACTGCACATCTCTCTGAACATTGTGACTAACATGTTTATGTTATTAATTGAGTCCTATTGTAATTTTGTTGCTTTCTACTGTTATATAAAGACTTGGCATTGATGTATTGATGGACAGTTAGAGTTATGTCAGCATATCCTTTACACCAAACCTTCTGATAATTAGGCGATTTCTGTTGATGTAGTTGACATGTTTCTACCCAGGACATTTTAATCACATTCAAGCATACATTTCAGTTGACTATTAAAAGCACAATTAATGCCTCATAAGGAAATATCCTTGTAACAGTGTTTTTGGTTGTTATGTGCCGCAACAGAATTAAAAAAAAAAAGCTATGTATGTTTTAACATTATGATTAGTTAATTTCACAATATGGCTGCTTTTTGGCTTTTCTGTGTTTTACAATAAGTTCATGTGAATGCATCCAATGAGTATTTAAGCCTAATAAACCTGTTTAGGTGAAGCCAGATCCCCTCAAAGTCACACCCAAAAGCTCTTGCATCACAGCTTGACCTCATTAAGGAATGGATTCTAACTGCTTTTGTTAGTGACTGACAAATATGCAATTAGATAATAATGAAGGTTTTACAGACCATTAACTGTGTGTGTTTGTGTGTATTCAGAAACGGCATACCAGTGACAGAACATTGATTATTAGAGGATTTTTTACTTGGTCAAAATAAAATATAACCCTAATCTTACCCCTCTCAAATGTGCATTGATGTGTAGCCTATTCCATAAAAGGAATTCTGTTTGAACATCTGATAGCCCTGCCCAAATTTGCTATAGCAACCAGGGCCAAACCGGTTTTAGTCCCACCATGTTCAAGGTCGTTGTGGCTGTCTCTGAGTTTATATAGGCAGCTCAATTCTGATCTTCCAATCACTGGGCTCAGCTCTCCAGAATGTGGTTCTTGGGTAACATTTACTCAGGCAACCCAATTCTGAATATTGGCCCAATTCTTTCCCCCCAAGATTCGATTTCTTCCTGTCCTTCCACATTCAGTTTTACATGTCTCGGATTGTACATACACTGACAAAAGCCTCTGAAGTAGCAGACCGGCTCATTTACTTTCACTGTTCCTTTAATTGTTAAGATGGTTGTCTAGGTATTGGTAGGTCATAGGCATCATGAACAATGTCATAGCAGATCACACAGTTCTAAGTAGTGGTAGTAGTAAGTGTAGTTTGCATACGAAACATTGGAATTGTATCAGAAATGAGATCCACACATTTAGAATGCAGCTGTTGGTGAACATCTTTATTATGGACACCTGTCTTCTTCCATAGTTTATGAATGTTTACCTTACATGTTTACCTTACATTGAGTGGATATCAGTTTAAGCCCTCCATTAAACACAACCTAGCAGCAGCTAAACCACATTTTAAAAGGAATGCAGGGAGGTTTTGAGAATATAATATGGTCTCATTGTGTCAGTATTCTGTGCACTAATAGCTTAGTAGTGCACCCTAAGCATTGCATTAAGAGGAGGCAGCACTAAGAGATGTGTTTTAACAAGGACATTAGCCACTGAGCTGTCAGACAGCCAAAACATTAGGAATGTAGATTTACAGGTACTGGGCGTGGGGCAGGCTTACCTAACAGCACTGACAGGTGAAGGTGTCACCTGAGAAAGGTGAAAGGAGAGGAAGTGAGGTGTAGTTAGAGAGAGAAAGGAGGGTGAGGTGTAGTTGGAGAGGGAGGGTGAGGTGTAGTTAGAGACAGAAGGGAGGGTGAGGTGTAGTTAGGGGTGTGGTGTAGTTAGAGACAGAAGGGAGGGTGAGGTGTAGTTGGAGAGGGAGGGTGAGGTGTAGTTAGAGACAGAAGGGAGGGTGAGGTGTAGTTGGAGAGGGAGGGTGAGGTGTAGTTAGAGACAGAAGGGAGGGTGAGGTGTAGTTGGAGAGGGAGGGAAGGGAGGGTGAGTACGCTTGTCAGCGAGGGAGGGATCTGTTGGAGCATGACTGTGCCCAGACACAGACAGACAAAACAGCTCACATTCCAAGGATACAGGCATGGGTGGACATGCTGATGGGCTGGTGGAGAAGGAACCAGAAGAGAGATACTGACAACGTGATAGATGAACAACAGAGGAGAACCCTAGATCCCATATTTCCCGGCTGCCCACCTTAGCGACCGGACAATCTCTTCCCCCACCCGCGTCGATACTGCGGAAACCTCTGGATCATTTATCCGCCCCTCGCTGGCCTGCCGATCTCAGCAATGCTGCTGCTGCAGTGCCGTCCTGCTGGCGTCAGCGTCAATGCTGCCGGCTGGGTCTTGCTGGGGCTGACTCTGGAGCTGTCGCTACCGGCCACAGCGCTGACAGAACGAGACCCGGGCTTCTCCATCTGCAGACAGAGCTTCTACAGGCAGACCCCCCCCCCGGGCCTCTCCGGGGGTGACGGGGCAGCGCTGACCCCCCTCTGTCACAGGCTCCCGGGGGGACAGTTGTTTGCCACACTCCACCACCCAACCTGTGACGCAGCTGTGTTCTCAGGCTTCCATGTCAGCCGAGGATGGGGGGAGACGGGGGTGACGGGGGAGATGGAGGGGGTAAGGAAGCATTACTGTGTTACTGTGATGTGGGAACAGTGCCGTCATTGTAATATGGAATCATTGTAATCATTGTAAGGACTAAAACATCACTAGTTTGTACAGTATTGCAATAGTTTTTATGGCTGACATGCTTAAACCAGTATTATAAACCAGGTATATTGACCCCTGAAAGCGGATTGGTTAGAAAATATTGTTTTTAATAGACACAAGCCACCTCGTTGATTTGTTGTTTTACAACCAATAGCCAAAGGGTTGTGTCCAGGGATTCTGTTGTGGTCCTTGTTCATGGTATGTCCGCTATATAACACACCCCTTCATGACTTATTGCTTAACTAAACCAGTGTTTTTTTTATGAAACTTTTTTAAGTGAATGGAAACTTGTATTGTGAAGGCACACATCTTCTGACATCCGTAACACCTCAGTAAAATACATCCTCCTTTCTCCAACACTACTGTATTATCCAAAACACAACTGATAAGATACTAACTGTAGGCTATATATGCAAATATAGTTTAAACCCATTCATCATGATGTTAATATTAATTGTGTAAGGCATTAAATGTGTGTATTTCTATACAAATATATCTAAAATGTTAATTTCAAATCAAATAGTTACTATGAGTTTAAAGTAGATTTGTAGCTATATTTTAAAGTTGTTTGTGTACAGATGGTTTTGACTGTTTATAAACCCTTGCTAACCAGCCCGCAGCAGAATAATTTTTGAGTGCGAAAACATCTTACCTGGAACAGTACAAGCAAATACCAGCAAACTCATTGGTCAGGGCTTCTCATTGGTCAGGGCTTCTCATTGGTCAGGACTTCAGCCCTTAAACATCATTTTAATCCTGTGCAATAAGCCTTTCATTTGCTGAAGCTTAATACCTTAAAACAACTGAAGATGGCTGAAGAGCAGAGCATCACCTGTATGTCAGTCAAGTGCTTTGATTTCGACATATGTATCAATACGTTTGTGGCCCTTAAATCTGTTCCCAGGTGTTGACATTTTTTTATTGTGAAATCAATACGTATAATCTCAAAGAATAGCTGTGACTCTATACTAAAACAAAATAGTAGTTGTTTAATTTCAAATATATTTAAGAGTATAGATCCAAAAAGAATAGAAGCTTACCACCTCAATAATTCCAGAAGATACTGCAATTGTGTATTTATTTCTGTGTGTAGTCAAAAATAACCTTCTCTCCCGCAGACCAAGGAGAAGGATGAGGATGACGAGGAGAAGAGAGTCCCCAAAGTGACGACTCCGGCCCTGTTAAGAGAGGCCACGGGAGAACATCCTCCCGCTGGCTCTCCGTTCCACCAATGGGACGCTGTGGTCTCAGAGCTGATCCAGAGCAGTGTCCTGCCCCAGTGTGGCTCCACGGGGGGGCAGCTCTACATCCTGACAGGAGCCACGGGACTGCGGCCTGAGGTGGAGGAGGCTGGGGATGGGGGCTGTGAGGCTGGGGTGCTGTGGTCCGCGGTGTGCTGTGCCGGCCCAGAGGGGCCGAGTGGGTTCAGCCTGGGGGTAGTTAGAGAGACCGGGGGGCGAGAGGAGAGGGTGGTGGGGGTTAAAGAGCTGGAAGGCATTATTGGGGTGACGGATCTGTTTTCAGAGGGTTGTGTGGGAACAGACAGGGACAAGGAGAGGGACATGGCGACTCTCCTCAGCGAGGCGATGGCTGGAATGGCAGCCGCGAGGACAGAGGCCTTGGAGGGAGCTGAGGTGGGCGAGGAGGAGGCTGCAGAACTACTCATAACTCCCTCGGTGGACAATGCTACTCTCTCCTCTGAGTCGGACGTGGAGTCAACCAACAGTACTTTGCTGTATATCCTCACATCGTCGGTCTCCCTGCTTTTTGCTCCACTATGTCATGTAGTCTCTACCCTCAGTAGGATCCCTGGACAGGTGATGACAGATGGAATTTACTACGATACTACTTTAACACAAAATGTTTGTCCGTGGAAGTCCGAGGGTGTGCAGCAGTCTGAGGCACTGTTATGTAGCCACAAGCTGACCACCAAAGTCTAGGTTTTAGCCTTGAATGTATTGCTAACGAACATGCAGCTGAGAAGCTCATGTTCATGGCTGATTGGAGTGTTGAGTGGGAAGGACATGGCATCATCAGGAGGGATTTCCTGGTCGTATTGAGCGCTAGAACTTCCCTCAGGTGGCTCTGGCACCAGTAAAAAGCTGAGTGATGGTGTCAGTGGAGTGAGTGTGTCAGTGGCGTGAATGTGTCAGCTAAATGAGTGCTCACATACATTGGTCCACATGACATCCTGGTGTGAAAGGCTTGGCCTGGATACCTAATCTGCTGTGAGACACACCTGTAGATATCATTGGATTTGACAAAATCAGGAATGTGATACAAGGAAGGGGAACTAATGATAATATATACATATTCAGATATTCTGTTAATGCAGTATATTGTTACAGGTCTTATTTCCTCTCCCTAACCCCCCTCCTCTCTTCTCCTAGGTGACCTTTGTCCTTCAGGAAGACTTGGGGGTCCTGTGTGCTCTGCCTGGTGACACCCTCACAGTGTTCTACAACATGATGTCTGGCCTGGTGTCTGGGATTGGCTCAGTCACAGGCCTGGTAGTTGGTGTGGGGGAGATGTGCTTCTCCATCGTGTACTCCATCACAGCCCCGCTGGTGGGCACCCTGCTAACCAGCTGCCAGGACGGGGTCACTGGGGTGGGCTCCCTGGTCTGGGACGGTGTGGGCATATTCCAGGGGCTCTGGGACAGTGCCTGGTGGGCATCCAGGGTGGTTGGGGACCAGGCATGGGAGCAGGGCGGGGGATTCGCGGGAGCGGTGGTGTCTGAAATTGGGAAGCAGCTGAATGACATGGGCGAGGGACTGGGGAAACTGGCGGGGAGGTGTGGGAATGGGGTGGGGAACGTGAAGAGGATGGCTGAATGGCTGGTTGTAGGAAGCTTTGAAACGGTTGTGGACAATGTAATGGACGCCTTTGGGCAGAACCAGAACTGAGGGTGTACAGAGAATGTTCATGAATAACATTGCTAGCTTTTTAATGACAAATTATGTAAATACGCACCAGATAGCAAGACGTGTATGATGCAATGCCAATGCCCCTGGCTAACCTGTTTCTAACAACCGTATCGGTACACTACACATTTTCAGATTATTTGCTCCCTGAGTTAGATTACTGCTTAATAATTGTCAAGAAACAAGAGCCCACAAGACTGCAGGTTAAATGACAATGGAAGAAGAGTTACAAATTAGCAGGATAGCGCTATGGATGTGTAATTTGACCAATTACAATATAGATGTTTGTTAGTGGGGAAACTGTTTGAGTTCATGCTGTTATTGCTGTTAGAACCAATGTTATTGTATACATGCTTGCTTGAATAAAAAATGACAATTGATCACAACCATACAAACTGGTGCCATTTATGTATTTTATCAATTCATTATAAGTGCATGGAGTATTCATTTGTCTTCCAATATATTTTGCCTAGAAGATGTCTACTTTCAATTTGCCCTTCCCAAATGCTAATAATTTGGCATAAAAAAGTCTGTATGCAATAAAAAATTAAAATTAACGTAATACATCATTTCGAAAAGGCATCCTAAGGGACAGCCGTAGTGTTGCGGAAATAAATCGAACCAAGGGGTCCTTCGTACCACATGTGCGCCACATTGCATCACACAGATCTCACCACACCGCGGACTACACGGTAGGCTTATCCGCAACACTTATGTGACGTCTCTTTCTTCCTCATTCAAAGGTATGGGTAACTTTTGCAAGGGATATTTGTTATAAATATCTGGTTCTACCAGTTGTTTTTTGCGGAATTAATGGTATAGTATAATAATTGACAGTTCATGTTATTCGTTATTAACTTTGCTAGCTAATGAGCTAAGTTGAGACATGTTGAATGTTTTGGTTAGAAATCTGGCTAGCCGGCTAGCATGCAATTCCTGTGTTGACAGGTAGTAATATGGGAGTTTGCGCTGTCAAATACTGCTCAAATCGGAAATTATCTCTAGACGTTTTGATCTTATGCTTTTTCCGAGATTTGTAGCAAGTTCTTTTTTAGAAAGATATACGTACAGTGGTTTGCATCCATATGCTCATCTATATTATTTATTGACGCCAAGTGTTGTCCTTTGCCTGCCACACTCTGATACCCCCCAAAGTTCAGGGATGGCTTCTCTCTACGTCTCCCCCCACCCTGAAGACTTCAGGAGCCTCCTGGCTCTGATCGCTGCAGAGTTCTGCCCCTCACCGCCCCGCACTTTTACAGATGAGCCGCCAGCCTCCCTAGCTCTGCACTCTCGCCCTAGCTTGATGCTGGGTGATGGGGGCGGTGAGGTCCTCTCTGGGGCCAGCGCTGTTGGATGGTACCTGGCCTCTCAGGGCAAGAGGACAGGGTCAGATGCTAAGCAGCAAAGCCAGGTGTGGCAGTGGCTCAGCTTTGCTGACAATGAGTTATCTCCTGTGGCCTGTGCTGTGGTCTTCCCCCTGCTGGGGGTGCTGGGAGTGGACAAGAAGGTAGGAATGCAGAGGCCAACAGCTTCTCACATGCAGACACACATTCAGCGTTGTTGAAAAAGAATACCTAAAAGAATGAGAGGCTGAAGTAGGACAAGGGCTTGAGGTAGCCTTCTGTCTTCATAGTTTGTCCTTTAGACTGTATTCAAACACAATCCTATACAATTTCCTGTCTTAACGTTGTTGAATGCCATTATGTTGTTTTTAGCTTCAGCAGAGTTCTTGCGCTGAGATGATTCGCATTCTCAGAGTTCTAGATAAGAACCTGGCAACTAAAACATTCCTGGTGGGAGAGAGCCTCACTCTGGCTGACATCGCCGTGGCAACTGCTGCACTCCTGCCCTTCAAATATGTGAGCTGAGCTTTAGATTGACGTCTGATTTGTCTTTTGTCTGTCTTCCTCATTAGGAGGGTATTGGTTCTCCAAACTCGTATATGTGTTAGTTTTTACTGTCTATTGATTATGCTGTTTAAATTACAGTGAAGCCAAAATCTTGGGATTTGCATGACAGGGGATTCTAGAGTTTTGCTTTATTTATCTCTCCATGATACAAAACCTGTTTCCACCAGAAGCTCCACTAAAGGACAGCGTGTGCGTTGTCTCCAGTTGTTTTAATGGAATAGACTCCTCACTTCTGATTTGTTGAAGAACGCTACATTGCAGCTTGACCTAAACAATATCTATTTTTAATGTCTTCAGGTGTGGACCAAGCTCTCATACCCTACATTTCAGTAGATATTTATACCGTTACTCAACTATTCCTGGAGTTCAGCTAAATTACAAAGTAAACACATTGTCAATTATTTGTTAAGTGATGGCTTTGGCTAGCTAACTAGCGAGTGAGGGAGTGTTTTTGTTAAGCTGATGTCACACAAGGCAATCTGGATTCAGTTTGCAAGAAATGTTCATGAAACAAAACAGAACAACATTTATGTTTTAAGAGGAACTGTGCCACAACTTGTCTCTTCTTCCTGAACAAGACCCGAATAGTATTGGGTAGTTCTGTGGCTGTCTAAAGTATTAAAGTATTAAGGGACTTCAAGTCGGTGCTAACGGAGACACTAGACGTAGTTTTAACTAGTAATATCTCTGGCGCTTGGAATAATTTGTTTGAATATAATGATTGCGGATTTTGTAAAAACGCTAACCTCGGTCCTTATCCACCGTGTCTCCAGGCCTTGGAGCCGTCCGACAGGAAAGCTCTGACCAACGTGACCCGGTGGTTCCTGACCTGTGTCAACCAGCCCCAGTTCACCACCGTTCTGGGACAGATCTCTCTGTGTGAGAAGATGGTGCCCGTCACCTCCCAGCCCAGCGCTGCTCCCGTTCCTCCTCTTGCCACTGCTTCCAGAACCAGTCCAACTGCAGATGCTGCCAATGGTAACGAACTGAAGCCCCTTTGAGTCACTGGACCAGTTTGATTTTTAAGTAGGATCACAGTGACGGGGGGGAAACCGCTTCTGTTTTGATACAAGCAATTTCAGTTGTGTTTGGGTTGCTTTGTGTCAGGAAGGTTCCATGAGATGTCACATCCAACTTGCAATAGAACCTTGCATCCAGCTTTAGATTAAAGATCATCTTTATTATTGTCAGCACACACTGCAACGTATTTTTAAGCTGTGAGGAATGTCATTGGGAGTTTCCAGTTATCTAAGTACATGTTTTCTATCTCTATATATCTGTCTATCTATTTATCTAATTCAGGGAAACCAAAGACAGAAGCTCAACTGAAGAAGGAAGCGAAGAACCGAGAGAAGCTGGAGAAGTTCCAAAAGAAGAAGGAGATGGAGGAGAAGAAAAAGCAAGAGAAGAAACTAGCTCCCCCGACAGAGGTTGGAAGAAGCATAGATTGCTGGTTTCGTTTCTTATTTCAACTGTTAAACAGACCAACACAGTCTGGGTGAACTGGATCCAGACATTTTCCCCTGCACTTCCTTTAAATGTATTTCAGCCTGTAAAGTGTAATGCTGATAGTGTTGTTGCTGATTGGTATCAATATGGCCTCTTTCTAGAAAAAAGCCAAACCCGAGAAGAAGGAGCTGGGAACAATCTCCTATGATGTCCCCACCCCTCCTGGGGAGAAAAAAGGTGCCTGTCTTCACTTCACCACCTGTGTGTGTGTGCGCTCACGGGCCAGTTTGAGTTCATGTATGCAGTGTGTGATTGTATTTAACTCCTCTCTTCCTGTCAGACGTTCTGATTCCTCTGCCAGATTCCTACAGTCCTCATTATGTGGAGGCAGCCTGGTACTCTTGGTGGGAAAAGCAGGGCTATTTCAAGCCTGAGTACGGGGTGAGATGGCCACACTGTGCCTCACAATACCTCGCTCAGTGTGACGTTCAACCAACCAGTGGCTTTGAGATCAAGGTGCAATAATAATAATAATATATCCTTCAGCGAAAGAGTGTCAGTGAGCCGAACCCCCGAGGAGTCTTCATGATGTGTATCCCTCCGCCCAATGTGACCGGATCCCTTCACTTAGGCCACGCCCTAACCAACGCCATACAGGACTGCCTGACTAGATGGTGTGTGTATATATATATATATATATATATATTATTATACTGCCCTGTCCCCTGATTCGCCATTATCAGCCTCAGTAAACCAGCCGCTGTGCTGATGCGTTTCCTGTCCTCCCCCCAGGCATCGCATGCGTGGCGAGACCACCTTGTGGAACCCGGGCTGTGATCACGCCGGCATCGCCACCCAGGTGGTGGTGGAGAAGAAGCTGATGAGGGAGAGGGGCATGAGCAGACACGACCTGGGGAGAGACAAGTTCATCCAGGAGGTCTGGAAGTGGAAGAACGAGTGAGTGGAAGAGAGATGTTTCTCAGACTGTAGGGGCCAGTCAGGCACTGTGAGTGGTGTTATTTGAGCCACACGCGTTTCCTGGGACTGCCTGCATTTTGGTACTAGTCAGCACAGTGACCATCTCCCGTCTCCCAGCCTGACTGGTGGGTTTTAATCCCTGGTGTTGCTTTATGGTGGATTATATGAGGCCAGGGATCACAGCCAGGTGGGTGGTGTGGATAGACATTCACAGCCAGGTGGGTGGTGTGCATAGACATTCACAGCCAGGTGGGTGGTGTGCATAGACATTCACAGCCAGGTGGGTGGTGTGCATGGACATTCACAGCCAGGTGGGTGGTGTGCATAGACATTCACAGCCAGGTGGGTGGTGTGCAT
>JACXGK010005587.1:0-32343 GCA_016801125.1 Novumbra hubbsi | reverse complement strand
ACACACACACACACACACACCAACAACCGCACGGACAACAAAACATCCACACATATTCACACACGCCAAAGTGAGTGTTGTCAGATTTATGACAAATGTTGAAATATTCTTCGTCATGGAGTTCTTGTTTGTGGGGCTGCGAATCTCCTGCTCTCCAAAGTGAAACCACATTCAATAACATCTCAGCACAGCACGTTAATATGAAGAAAAAAGAAAATGCACTCTATAACATATCAGAACAGGCCAATAAAGACATGCACACACACGCACACACAACAATACTTCATTTTCTTCTGTATATTTTAGTTTCCAAGGGTTTGTATTGTATGTAGTCAGTATTCCCATGATGGTGTGTGTCTCTCTGTGTGTGTCTCTATGTGTGTGTCTATGTGTGTGTTTGTCTCTTACCGGAGTCATGCGCAAGGGGGCGTGTGTACTGCAGCCCCTGATCACGTGGCCAAGAGACTCAGAAAACATGGTCCGAAGCTCTCCCGAGTAGCAGTACACGGCATCAATCTTAGGCCACCAGTCCAATGGAGACTGGAACAGAGGACAGGAGAGAGGGTTCTATTAAATCCTGGTTCTGTATAATGGACCAGACTAGGTTCCCCAGCTGTGCTCACATGGGCTGCACCCTTGGATGTTTGTGGTAGAGAGATGGACTACAACAGTTTGTCTGGAGGGCAGAATCTGTTTCACCCACCCAGACACAAAAGCTGCCTCTAACTCCAGCTCACAGACAGAAAGTGCATTGGGTGAGAGAAACCCGTCACACACATACACAAACAGACAGACAGACACAGACACACACACACACACACAGCTAATATAAAGGGTGTTGTATAAAATCTGGCTTCAAGCACTTCCCTCACACACATGTGTGCACAACACAATTCACCACACATTCATCCAGAATAAGACGGTAGTCCATCTTATGTTACAGAACAAATATAAACAGGATTTTATTCATCCAGAATGAAATGGTAGTGCTATATGTCAAATATAAAAAAGAACTTCACAAAAGCATCTTGGAGCTGACATTCTCAGGACAATGAATGTCAGTGTTAGCTTAATGGCACAATGAAGTGCAAGTATCCTAATCATAAACAAAATATGTCATGTTTTTTTACTTTTGCTATATAAAGTTCCATTTGAATTTCAAGCTTTCATCTTGGATTACAATGGGCTAGACAACAACATGTAAAGACTAACATAACAACTAACTCAAAAACACTGATAGTGATTCTCTAAAAGAAAGACCATGATACCCAATGTCAGTTTCCGAGTGCTTGTACAAAACGTGAAAATAAAAGCTGAAATTGTCTTCAACCATTTTCCTTAACTATTTAATTGAGTAAACCATATTTTCAGATATTCAGAACAAGCTAAGGAATGTATATGAGTTTTATTGAAGGTGTGACTTTAAATTACCTTTTCACTTTCTGTAAAGACATTTTGTGAAGTGATGTCAGTTATTATTGTTAGTAAATGAATAATTGCTATTTAATTATTAAACCTAAAAGATGTGCTGGTTTTGTTAAAAATCCCTTGAAGTCGATTACAATGTAATCTGTTGTTTGTACAGTAGCTCTGCCTGTGTTGAATATAGACACTTCTTCCTTTCCTTCTTTCCCCACAATGACCATCAGTTACAGTAACACGTTCACTGGGTTATCTGAAGGCAGAAATATCTTAAGATAGCATTCACTCAATCATTAGCAGGAATCTCAAGAAACAATTTTACAACATAAGTCATTCGAAAGCAGAAAGTCTAGGCTACAAGATGCTGTTGTCTTAGCCTGTGACTTCCACTGGGTTCGTTAGATGAGATTTCAGTCCCTTGGATATACTTTAAAAGGTGTTACAGACTTGACTGCTCCCATGTTGGACAATGACAACACACACTTACATTGGTGATGATTCTGTGCAGGGAGTTGACCAGGACAAAATGAAAGGTGGAAGGGGAGGATGACGCCAGGCACACCTGAAGAGGGGAACACAGTCAAAGATCACAGGTCCACCCTTCTGAGAACCAGTGTGCGGTTCATATCACATGGATGTCAACATAACCATTTCATGGCAACGGCAGACTGAAGAGGTCCAACTGTGTTCCAAACCTTAAAGTGCTGGTTGTTGTGTGGATTGATGCGAAAACAGGAGACAAAGCAGTCGATCATGAGGTCCACGTCTGCATTCTGGCTGCCTGCCCCTCTGGAGAAAGGCTTGGCCGGGTTAAAGAGCAGAGCCTGACAGGAGAAGAGATGGTGGATGACATTAACAAAGGCTGGTTATCACTAAAGATTATCAGTTATATACAGTCATGTGAATTAAGACACCACATGAAATATTTTGTTTGTTTCAAAGAAATATGGACTTTTCAAAAAATATCTATAGATAAATGTGATGGACAAAAGATTTTCAAACATGCCATTACCTACTGAGGTAAAGGTTAAGACACCCTAAAGTCTAATAGCTGGTATTGCCCCCTTTGGCGGAAATAACCTCAAAAAGACATTTCCTATAACGGTCTACCAGTCTATGACATCGACAGGGAGAATTTTTTTCCCACTCATCAAATCACCCCACAGCATATCAATAGGATTAAGACAGAGGCTTTGACTTGGCCATTCCAGAACTCCCCATTTATTTCTTTTGTGCCATTCCTTGGTGGATTTACTGGAATGTTTTGGGTTGCATAGTCCACATCCGCTTCGTCTTTAAAGTTCGGACAGATGGTCTTACATTTGCCTCAAGCACACTCTGATACAATGAAGAATACATAATGGATTCTGTGATAGTGAGCTGGCCTGCCTCTGCCGAAAAGCAGCCCCAAACCATGACATTTCCATCCCCATGCTTAATAGCTTGTGCTCAAATGCTGTCTTTGGTTTGTGCAACACATGTCTTCTGGTGCTGTGCCCAAACGATTCTACTTTGGATGAATCTGTCCAAAGCACATTGTTCCAGAGGTCCTGGTCGTTTTCTAAGTGTTATCTGGCTACCTCAAGTATTTCCCACTGTGGCAAGAGCTACCTGTGGGTCCTGAGATAACATTTTAGGATTGTCTGAGACTTATTTAAGCATTTTGCGATCTGCTCTTGGGCTGAACTTGCTAGGAAGTCCTGACCAAGGCAGTTGTTTTAAATGTTCTCCACTTGTAAATTATTTTCCGGAAAGTGGAATGGCTCAAAAAGAAAGAAATGGAGAGTTCTGGAAACGGGCTGTGCATGCAAGAAACCCCTCAAACATCACAGCTGAAAAAAATCTGCATGGAGGTGTGGGCAAAACATTCTCCAAGTCGATTTCAGAGACTGGTAGACAGTTATATAACCTCAATATAGTCTTAATGAGGTTATCTCAGCCAAAGGGGGCAATACCAGCAATTAGGGTATATGGTGTCCTACATTTTTCCTCAGTAAGAAATGGCATTTTTGTAAATCCTTTGTCTTTTATCTATAGATATTGTTTAAAAGAAGATCAAATATTTTAATGTTCATATTTCTTAAAAAATAACTCAATATTTCAAGGGGTGTCCTAATTTAGTTTTCCATGACTGTATACTGGGTAGTATTGTTTGATTACTGTCACATCTCAAAACAATGACTATATACTCCTTTCTTTTTCATATTAGGAAGTGTGTTAAATCCCAATCACATTAATTAATAAAATTAACAATTTAATAAATCACAGGGGGAAAAAATACCTTTAAAAGATTAAAGCATTCAAAATGTAATTTCCGTATGCTGGAAGAGTAAATACACCTGGTCTGATTTGGTCTTCACATCATGCCAAGTCTAAAAGACCGACCTGGCTCTCAGAGGAAAGATTACTGATTCTCTGAGTCTGGGAAGGATTTCTAAGACATTTCCTAATAATTGAAAATACATAAAACCAGATAATCTACAACTGGAGAAAGGCCCAGACTACATCCAACAGGCCGTTCCACCAAATTCTTGCCAAGAGCTGACCGACTTCAATGTCAGACGCCACGGCAAAAACTAATCATTGTCTTTAAACCGAAGAACCTTATAAACCAAAATAAAGCCTTTTAGAGGGTGTACATAATTCTTCACATGACTGTGTTTACTATAGGGGCTGCACTTACTTCTCAACATGACTGTAGTTACTATAGGAGGTGCATTTAATTCTTCACATGACCATAGTTACTATAGGGTGTACTTACCTCTTCATGACTGTAGTTAAGTGGGGGAGCCACCCACTTATGAAATCTAAAATATTTGTTTAGTTATTTATCATTATAACCACCCTCCTCCTATAGTTCTTGCACTACGGAGACATGCCAGGTATCAAAATGTGTGTCTTGTTTCCAATTGCGTTGCTATTGCCTAGCAACTAACGTTAGTCAAACTTTACAGAATTAGGCCATGCAAATGGCTGCCGGATCTGAAGTTTGCAAGTAATGCTAGCTAGCTACTGTACTGTTTATGCAGTGACAATGAAATGGTACCGATTTCGACCATGGGACTTACTTTGTCAAAGGTAAGGCTAGAGTTATTTTGCTACCTTTTTTCCAGCTATTCAGTCTTTTTTATGCGGAAGATGGTAGCCATCTAGTTATTCTGACCTTTTTTTTTATTTGGGAGTTGGCCAACTAAGTACTGGGAGAATATCTGTGTTAATTTACTGCCAGCACCCAGCTGGACACCGGACACAGCTGTTGTGTGACTGCAACCACACTTTTCAATTTTCTTGGAATTGTACGTTTTCAAGTTACTATTAATGTTGTGTGATTATCCCACCTGGTCGCCCACTAACAGGAAGTAACTTTGGATAAAAGCATCTGCTAAGTGACTTCAATGTAAATGCATGGTAGCCGGTGCTAACCTTGAGGTCAACTACGATTGACTGCACCAAGAGGAAGATGACAGAGTGGTCCTCCCAGTTGATGTAGGTGGAGGCCTTACATAGTTTCACACAGGCGATGGCTGCACTTTCAGTCAGCTGTTTACTACCCCCATGCCCAGCCAGTGCCTTCCTCAGGTTCTCCAGGAACAGTTTCTGTTAAGGAGAGAGTGGAACCCCGTCAAGCCTCAGTGTGAGAGAAGGGGCGTAACATGAGTAACATGAGCGATGGTTGATTAGAACACGTCGTGCCTGACCTTGTTGACCTTTGTGTCTTCCACGGTCTCTCTGGAAAGGTCCTGGGTGATGTTGGGACAGAGGATGAGGAGGATGATCTGAAGAGGCCACACGGCTGCCTTCCTCTTGGCACTCTCAGCAAAACTGTCCACCAGGTCGAACAGCTTCTCAGCACAGTCTGTGTGAGACAAGGCAGAGCCACAACAGGGGATCACACACGGGACTCCGGTTGATTTCCCAGGGGATCGTTTCAACGGTAACTGCATCCTCACCGGCCATGTCCGTCTGGGGCCTCTGGTACAGCATGGTGAACTCATCAGGGTAGTTCTCCACCCAGTTCCAGAAGGCCTGAGGCGGAAGAGAAGAGGCACATTACCTGCCAGGGAAGCACTGTCCATATCATTGACTCGCAGAAACAATACATAAAAACACACTCACTTGCAAAGATCTCCCGCTAAACAAACTATCTATAATAGTATGACTGGAAAAATTTCTTACTCGAACCAGGTGAGATAAATCAGTTCACATTTAAAGAAGAGTTAACGTGTTGACACATCCTCTTAATAGAGCCTGACTGCAGGTTCAGGACTGGGGATTCTGGTGTAAACAAAAGCTTCCTGAATGAACAGAAGTACATCCAGATGCCTGAGAAGCTCCACTAAAAGTCAACAGAGACTATGGTGTTGAGTTACAGGAGCATAGACGAGACACCGCTAGGGGGAGACAATGAAAATATAGACAGACTAGATGGATAAATACAAAGAGATTTATGATATACCAAAGAAAATAAAGAAACATGAGAGAAAAGAAACAATGGAAAAGATAAAGACAGACTTACCTTTTCTAAACTGTTAATGACACTTAGCTGGGCAGGCTTCTTTAGGGTTTTGAATTTAAGCACGGTCTCTTCAGAAGGAGAAGAAAAGTCATACTGAGTCCATGTGGAACATTCACAACTGGGCACAACACGCATAGCTGTAGAAAGCAGATGTACATAAATCAAAGGAAGGAACTGTCAACAGGTGCTTACCCTGGAGTAGTTTCTTTAGCTTGGCACAGTCCACATTAATGTACTGGATGAGTTCAATGTCGTGCACATCTACTGTGTCCTCCGAACAAACGGTGAGCTCCTGCAACCTGAGGGGGAAAAACATGAAACACATTTTTTACTAACCACTCTTATTTTCAGCAAAAATATTCCCAGTTCACAGAATCCCATTCATCATCATGAAAGCGCAGAAGTGCTATTAAATCATCATCGTATACGTATAAAATGGCTCGCCGGACCCATTTGACTACCAGTAAAAAAATTATTTAAGTCAAATTATAACAAATTGAATAAGGAAATCAAGAAGTTTCTCAGAACAAGACGAATAAAGCTCAGGAATGAATGGAGCGACCGTTAACCAGATGAAAGGGTGGGTTGATCCTCACTAACAAAAAAAACTAGTGTGTGAGAGTGGGAGAGAAAACACCAATCATTGTTTTACCTGTAAAGCACTGGCCTAATCTAACCTGCTATGGTTTTACCAGTCATTCAAAATGATTCTACAGCACTGCTTGCTTAACAAACGCTGTGCATTCCAGTCGTCAACAAATAATGAATAAACCCTAGTCTTTAATGATTCACCAGATGTTTTCACCTGACTCCAAAGGACTCAGGTATGACATGCCAGCTTGTGCCGAACACACACACTATACATTTTACTACGGAACAACAGGGTCAGCAAAAAGTCAAATAGTCTTTTAAATAAAGTTTTACACACCACGGTGAAAATGAGGTAACACTATTTGGATAGTAAATCTATATATGATTAACTCAAATGTTATTGACACTAAAGTATCTACAAACCCGAAACCTCTACCAATACCTAACACATATTCAAAGTCTGCAAGCATTTCTGGTGGTTTAGTATCAGTATGAATATATGTAGATTATCTACAGATGGTCATTTGGATTATCCAAATAATGTTTCACAATCAATATTGTTATGACTATATAGAGTCGGATTGGAGCCCCATGTCAATAAAACCACTTGCATTAAATCTTGGAATTTCACAGCAAACTAGGGTATATAGAAACAGCAAATTACATATGTAGCCCAAATTATATATATATTTTTTTAACTAAACAAGATTTTATTAGCAAAAAGGTTTGCATGTGCCTAAAAGTGCCTGTAAACATTTTACCTGGACAGATTGATATCCTTGAACATTAATTGACATCATACTGTGATGATTACGTGTTCCCAATTTTTTTTTGACCAGTGTCAATTTAGACACAGAGAGCTACAGCTCTAAAGAATTTGGTCAATCTGTCTGACAGTGGCAGAAATTCATCAATTTGGAAAAAAAGGTCACAGAACAAGGTTAGCCAAATATATGCCCAACTAAATATGCTGCATTATTCACAAGACATTTCACACCGGAGGTAGAATTTCTTGGGCAAAATATTTTTAATGGTGAGTATGCAGGTGCATGTTTTGATCCCACCAAGTAAAAATACCAAAAATGTATTCAATTATAATTTATACTTATACTTATATTTTGGATATAAATTACTACAAATGCGAGGGAAATGGGAGGGGCTTCAAGCTCTATTGAGTTGAATGTGGGTCATTGCTAAAAAGACATTATTTAGTCATAACAATTAAAGAATATTGTTTACCTAGACCCATGGCACCCATCACCTCTAACTCTTCTTTACCAGTCTATTTTGTCACATTTAGGTCCATGGCTTTTCATATGGTGAGCTATGTCAGTTTGGTGTGAATCCCCCACCCCTTACTAGACAAAGACCCATTTTAAGAGGGCTGAATGAGACTAGACTTCCTTTATTCATTCCCTCCCTCTAGTTCCCCCATTCATCACGTTGGTGGTAGCTCCACATTCTCTCCTTCAATGAGGCCAAAAGCCTGAACTGGTGTAAAAGTAAACATTAACCCGTCCTCTATGTACTGCCTGAGGCCCACTAAAGTGGTTGTCTCCTGCTCAGACGGGAGGGCAGTGAAGCTAAAATTCTCAGTTCAGAGGAGGTTGGGCTAAGGAAGGATGTGCAGGGTGTTATTGGTTAATGTCACCTGGTGGAGATGTGCAGGGTGTTATTAATTAATATCACCTGGTGGAGATGTGCAGGGTGTTATTGCTTAATGTCAACTGGTGGAGATGTGCAGGGTGTTATTGGTAAATGTCACCTGGTGGAGATGTGCAGGGTGTTATTGCTTCATGTCAACTGGTGGAGATGTGCAAGGTGTTATTGGTGAATGTCTCCTGTTGGAGATGTGCAGGGTAATATTGGTAAATGTCACATGGTGGAGATGTGCAAGGTGTTATTGGTAAATGTCACGTGGTGGCGATGGGTGGGTGTTATTGGTTAATGTCACCTGGTGGAGATGTGCAGGGTGTTATTGGTGAATGTCACCTGGTGGAGATGTGCAGGGTGTTATTGGTAAATGTCACCTGGTGGAGGAGATGTACAGGATGTTATTGGTTAATGTCACCTGGTGGAGGAGATGTACAGGGTGTTATTGGTTAATGTCACCTGGTGGAGGAGATGTACAGGGTGTTATTGGTTAATGTCACCTGGTGGAGGAGATGTGCATGGTGTTATTGGTTAAAGTCACCTGGTGGAGTTGTGCAGGGAATTATTGGAAAATGTCACCTGGTGGAGATGTGCAGGGTGTTATTGGTAAATGTCACCTGGTGGAGATGTGCAGGGAGTTATTGGTAAATGTCACCTGGTGGAGATGTGCATGGTGTTATTGGTTAAAGTCACCTGGTGGAGTTGTGCAGGGAATTATTGGAAAATGTCACCTGGTGGAGATGTGCAGGGTGTTATTGGTAAATGTCACCTGGTGGAGATGTGCAGGGAGTTATTGGTAAATGTCACCTGGTGGAGATGTGCAGGGTGTTATTGGTAAATGTCACCTGGTGGAGATGTGCAGGGAGTTAGTGGTTAATGTCACCTGGTGGAGATGCGGCTGAACACGGCGTTGAAGTTGTTGCAGCTGAGGGAGAAGAGGACCCCGGAGGCGGAGCTACGGAGCTCTGCGGCGTGCTGGTGGCCCTCGCGGTACGTGTGGATGAAGTGACAGATCTCTGGCAGCAGCTGCTTCACCAGCATGGTCTCGTCCAGACGCAGGCAGTCCTTGGGTTGCTAAAGAATGGAGAGACGGGAAGTTACTAGGGAAACCTTTCATTTAAGTCCTCAGTGCCCAATTAACCCAGAGAGAAGAGGTCTCTGATAGTTTAGAATGAAGACGAAAACCCATCCACACCATCGTCCGTGAGGCTCCTGCATCTTTGAATACGCACACCATGGAAAAAATAAACTAAATGCTTATATTACGTCCCTCGCATCCCTCTCTCACATCCCCCTCGCACATCCCCCTCGCACATCCCCCTCGCACATCCCCCTCGCACATCCCCCTCGCACATCCCCCTCACACATCCCACTCACACATCCCCCTCACACATCCCCCTCACACATCCCTCAGGGTCTAATGCAAACGTCTGTTCTCAGCGGCGTAGTCGGAACTCACTGGCCGGTGACGTATACATGAAGCTTTCATTGACTATAAAAGCTCAGCTAGTGGATTGATTAGTGCTATTTTTTGTTCTGGTCTGAAAAGCAGAGCATAACAACTAGTACAACAGCACATCGCATGGGTCACATATTGACCTAAGGTTTTGGTTCATTAAGGTTTTTCTCCAATTTCCCGAAATGTTCCCCTGCTTCAATGGAGCAACTCCCAGCAGACTCGGGACAGTTGATTTTGAGACACAGTGCAATGCAAAAGTAGTCAAGCCCCTGACCAATTTGAATTTGATTTGCCTAATGTTTACAGATTTTAAAATAACATAGGTATTTGTTAATGTATATTAATGTATGTATATGTGCTACTAATAGAGGAAGTTGAGTTTTAAATTAATTGAGAAAAAAAACAAAAATCAAAACTCTGAACACATTTAGAGAACAAGGACAACTTGAGGAACACAGTAACAGCTGTCCTCCATCCGCAACTTCCAAGTAATAAAAAAAAGGTTTGGATATTCCGGGCGATTCCACTGTAGGCTCCATGTTGAGGAAGCACCTGGAAAAGCAATCTTCAGGAGTGGACAGTGAAAACACGGTTTCTGAGCAGAGGCAAGGAACCAGTCTATGAACTGTTCCCAGAGGCCGATAGACAGAAAGAGAAATGTAGAGAGGCTGAGGGAGAATGAAAGAGAGCTCAAACACACAGTTAATTTGTGTTGCGAAGAGAAAGGCACAGATCCAGTCCAGAGCAATAGCCACTGTTCCTACTGAGACAAGACATCTCAACGACAGACAGCCCACTACATCCTACTGTTATGCTGACATCCTATGAAAATCATTGCAACGGTACACCTTCATCCCCCACGAATGATGCACCTCCCAGCTAACCACATGTTTTAGATGCCAGATCGCTATAACAAGAAGTGTCATTTACCCTGGTCAGGTCATGCTCCAGTGGTGCCTGAGATTGTACGTGAGTTAGCGAGAATCATTTTGCTTAGCATGTATGCCAAATATCATTGCTCAGTAAAACACACCATGAAGTCGATTTGCATGTTCTCAATATTTTCTGCAAAATGTGTGCCCATTTTGTCTCACATAGACATTTGAAAAACACTTCTGTTGAGTGACTTTGGTCCATTTATTGTGGCAAATAATTTTTTATCCATCATGTCAGAACGTATAGGTACTAGAGAAAAGCATGAGGGCAGTATACTGAAATAGGATTATATGTACTGCTGCAGCATTAGATTAATCCAATTTAATACTTTTTCAGCCTAAATGCTCTCCCCAATGTTACACCATCACCCGTTCCAATAAAGCAAAAATGCCAACAAATATATAATGGCAGGAAATAGAAAATAAATCCTCACCCCAGCGAGACACTTCTCCAGGGTATCCAGGATGATGAGCTGAGAGAGATAGAGGTTCTTCTCAGCAGCATCCCCAAATATTCGCTAGAGGAGAGAGGGGACATGTTGGAGACACTTCCAATACTGCACTTTGCTCTGTAAACTTCAACTGACTTCACACACACAAATTTTCTCAAACTCTCTTACCATGTTGTTCACATTTTTCAGTATGTTTGTGAGGCCACTGATGACCAGAGAGAACTTGTACTTGGAGATGTTGATGAGGCACTCCCTGTTGTGCTCCGTGCTGACTCTGGTGTGGGTGTTCTGCTGGCCGACCTTAACCGGAAGCTGGAACGGTAAACATAAAGAGTCAACTGTAAAACGGCTTGTGCATTCCTGGAGTCATTTCAATCACAGTCTTCTAGCTTTCTTTAAGTCCAACACACAGGTGTGCCAAAATCTAGTAACTTTTTCCAGAAAACTTGTTTAAAATACTAAACAAATCAGGAGTAAATGACACTTTTGGAACTTCAACAATCAAGATTTCTCTAAATGTGTTCAACCAACAATATAATCATAACTGTATAGTAAAGAGACAATTGTCCAGATTTAAAATGGTATCCCCATTAAGTGGGGCTTGGCAGGAAGCTTCTAGAACAAAGAGGCTGTCCGCCCAATAACAATCCTCCATTACATAACGGGTTTTTGTGCATTTAGAAGGACATTACAATCACATAAAAAAGGGTTTTATTGCATTAATACAAGAACATGTACATCTCTGGTTGCCTGCTCTGGAGCCATTCAGCTTCATTGCCAGAGATCTGCCACTTCATCCACCTGTACCTTGTGGGCAACCAGCACCCCTTTTCTCCCCCATCTGCAACAACTTTATTGCTGTGTTTTGTCACATCTCCACTAGGTGACATTAACCAATAACATCATGCACATCTTCTCCACCAGGTGACATTAACCATTAACACCCTGCACATCTCCTACACCAGGTGACATTAACCAATAACCTCATGCACATCTCCTCCACCAAGTGACATTAACCAATAACACCCGGCACATCTCCTGCACCATGTGACATTAACCAAAAACACCATGCACATCTCCTCCACCAGGTGACATTAACCAATAACACCCTGCACATCTTCACCAGGTGACATTAACCAATTACACCCTGCACATCTCAATCAGGTGACATTAACCAATAACACCCTGCACATCTCCACCAAGTGACATTAACCAATAACACCCTGCACATCTCCACCAAGTGACATTAACCAATAACACCCTGCACATCTCCAACAGGAGACATTAACCAATAACACTTAGCACATCTCCACTAGGTGACATTAACCAATAACACCCTGCACATCTCAATCAGGTGACATTAACCAATAACACCCTGCACATCTCCACCAAGTGACATTAACCAATAACACCCTGCACATCTCCACCAGGTGACATTAACCAATAACACCCTGCACATCTCCAACAGGAGACATTAACCAATAACACTAAGCATATCTCCACCAGGTGACATTAACCAATGACACCCTGCCCATCCAGTAGGATAAGGTATTGATTTTACTAGAAATTGGAAAGATATTTGGGGGGTCACGGACACAGTTCGACTTCTGATCCGATGAAGTCCTCGACCATGAGGAGACTTTCATGGCAGACAAGCAAAGCAATTCAGCTTCATTGACCAATCATGAACACCTCAGCGATTTCTCCAAACCGTCATAATAATTTCCATTGCAATTAGTACTGAAATCTTCTATTGTCCCAACCCTAGAGGACATAATAACCAATTATAATAGATTACATACATACTATTTTTTTTCAATGAGAAAGGCCGAACCTATTCATAGTGGTTAGCGTTGGTTTGTGAGAAGCAGCATCAGCTGGTCTATGGCTCCAGGCAGACCCTACTATATCCTGCTCCTTATAGGCTAATGACACAAAATCTCAGCTCAATGTAGTACCTTAACACCTTTAAAAAATGCCAAGCACAGCCAAGCTACTCCCCCACTTAGGGTCAAATCAAGGTGGTTAGACTGTCTATTTAGTGAGAGGGTCTACGCCCACTCTGAACATACAAGACAAACCCCAACACAGTGCTCGGCTTCATAAAAACAAAGAGGGTGTAGGTGTCGGGCCCCTCCCTTTTGGGCCACCTCTGCACACTTGAGGAAGCAGGTTCCACCAAGTACAATACATACAATTCCCTGACCTATTAATGGTGATGCTCAGGCTAAAAGGGCCTTTTGGCCTCTATCATTCTCTGATTAGGGCCTAGTATATTGACACCAAAACAGACTAGAGGGGCAGCTGCTTTCCAGTCCTCAAGAACATGTGTTTGTTGGGATGAAAACCAGAGTCCCAAGAATTGACCTTCTTCCACGCAAAAGAAACTCACACGTCAACATCCATATTCAGGCCAACAGACACTGGCCCACTGTTTCGGTGGCACCGTCTGACATTCCTCTAAGGTCAATTCCTTTCCTTATGAGTGCTTTGGCACCAGCCAACAAGGCACTGCACACAAAGAGGGGAGAAACCAAGAGTATATTTTCCTTGACAACGTAAGGCCAGAAGACACATAAATGCCTTAGCCTTTGCTAAGGGCGAACATAGAAAAACTATTCAGGGAGAACAGAAAGTCCATTAAGAGGCAGGGATTGTTGTGAATCATGGAGATATTTATGAACTTCCATCCAAAAGATCCATGGCTCTTCCTCACTTGGCCGACTTTCGTTTCCAGGTCAGGGCTTGTAAGTGGAATCAGGGAACAACATAGCCTATTCAATAAAACAGTCATATCTTTGGCATTAGGAGCTCAAAAACACTACATGCAAGAAGGAGAAGACAAAAAGAAAAGATGACATTTGATGTGTATATAGTAACCCATGAGAAGAGTGTATAGACCTACATCAAGAAAGTAAATAGTCATGTTTAGAAAAGTTAAGTTATGATTTAATTTAGGGCTGGGCAATGGGACAGCATTATAAATATCATCCCTTCGCCCAGCAATCTCTATTAGACAGTTATAGGAAAAATATAATATTTGGTATTGCTAAATTGCCCTAAATGTGGGCCACTATCACAGTTTTATGTAAATTTATGATATTGTCATAAAACGTATTAATTCCCATTCATTGTCAGATGAAAGATACATGATTGAATTTCCATTTGTTCATCAGAACAAACAAGATCTACATAAAATTCATGTTTACGGTGACCCTATATACATATTTTTATCAATCTATACAAAATACCCCATAATGACAAAATATAACATGTTTTTATTAAGTGAGTTTTTAACTCACAAGAATATGCGAGAAAATAAATGTATTGGACATGACTTAGGAAGGCACACACTTATCTAAATAAATGGTCCAACACTTTTCACAATGCGTATTGGAGAAAATGCATTTCAAGCAACTATTAGTCGAACTCTGAGAAACAGATCAGGCATAAATAAAAGCACCCTGCGAGAACGGCAAACATTTTTGGAAAGACCTGTAGATCGCAGCTGACAGATACGGCCCATCCAATCTCACAGAGCTTGAATCTACAAAAACAAAGTGAGAAACATCCTAAATGTATTTGTGCAAAGCAGGTAGAGGCATGAAGACCCAAGAAGACTCAATGGTGTGATCGCTATCAGAGGCATTTTAACAAAGTAATAACTAAAATGTCTGAATACTAATGCTCCGGAGATATTTCAAATTTTTGGTTTTCAATAAATTGGGGCACAATTTACACGATTATTTTTGTTTGTTGATCAATGGCCAAAAATAAATTGCATTGATTCTAAATTCTATCTGTTAAGCAACAAAATCTGAAGAAAATAAAGGGTAAAATAAACTGCTTTACCAATACTGCAACGTGGAATAATACAGACAATGAAAAATGGAAAACCTTAATGAAGTGGGCTTTACAAAGAATAAGAACGCAGAAGTTTTAAGATGATCCCATGTAAAAGGGTCCCATGTAAAATGAATAACCAAAACATTTGGGGAACAATTTGGTATGTTACTTTGACTGCCTAAGTAGACCATGCAAACAAAACTCCACTTAAATTGGCCTCAAGGGTTTCTTTTCACAACAAACACTGAGGGAGGGCAGGGATTGGAGAATAGTTGTTTGGATGCTCAGGTTGACCTGTGTGAAAATAATTATTTTTCAAAGAGACACACAACTTTTAATTTACCAAAAAGATATATATTTAATCTGTTATAGTGAATCTGTTATAGTTAACTTGTTTTGGCCTTAGATTATAATGTAATAATAGTACATGACCATATTTCCCGGTTGAGTAAACAAATAATAATAATAATATGCCTCGACTGAAATCCCATTCAAACCTTTTACACACTGCATTAGCATTCGATGAATGAGTTCCAGTGAAGGTAGGATTATTTGTCAGGATAATAATATTTAACACTTAATATGTCAATCTTGAGGCAAGGTGATATCCATTTGCCTATGTCATAGTTGAGAGTTGAGCTGCTAATCTCAAGGCTAATTGTGATTAAACGCAGTCACAATCCTACCAGCAAAAAAACATACTAAATCCTATTATATTATTACTAAGCACTATCAATAGGCTTAACAGCAAAAAGGCTTTAAATTAAACCTAATCTCCATCAAACCAAGTTCAATGAGCCGCAAAAAGCATTCCAAGTTTTAAAAGAAAAAAGATACACTGGCATACTGTCTGACCATCTCATGTCATGTGCTATATTAAATACAGTATGTCACTATCTGATATGATGTACATCTGATTAGCCTGCCCCGCTTGGACATTGAAAGTAACCACATCATTAAAACAAACTTTGCACACAGTAACCAATGTCGTTCACGTCCAGAGTTACTCGGTAGAGAATTTCTAAATGGTTTGTTTTATAATAAAGACGTAGTTTATTGTAAAATGTGTAAAACTAAACATTTAAGTAGTGAATGACAACAAGTGAAAGTCAGTCACTTTTCACCAGCAATGAACGAGCACAAATGGTATCGCTCAGATGGCTAAACTTATTCAGATTCGATACCAACCATCGACCGTATGGAATTATCTTCCTACTACGTATCTGAAATATTAACTTGTCGAGATGAAACATAAACTAAAATAAATTCAGCAAACTTAAAAATACCCTGAATACTTGGTAATAAGCAAGTTGCATGTCAGTTTCAGCCTATGGAACCACACTCCGGGTGTTGATATAAGTTAGTAATAAGATCATTAGTATCCAGACATTTCGTAAGTTGCGACCGTTATAATCATTGTGTTTTCCAATACAATATATCTTAACATTTTATTGTCAGTCCGCATAGGTACATCCACATACAGCGTAAACAAACTTTGGACACTGCAAAACGAACACAGATCAGACTCGTTGGAAGCTGGCTTGCTGCCTTACCAAGTAATACTGTAACAACGTCAACCTACTAGAATAAACCAAATGGCCAGTACGTTAGCACAGTCTATGGTATTGGCAGATGCTGATTATATTTGATAACTAAGCACCTAACGGCGCGTTAGCAACTCGCTGGCCATTTCGGATAAGTAGCTAGCTTACTAGTTCCTCCTTATTGACAGCAAGAACAGGCGTGCTCTCTCGACTCCTTTGTTTATATTGAGGGTAGGTCCTCGTGCTATTATCCATTTGGGTGTGAAGTGGTTTAGCAGATGTTAGCGACAGTTTTCCACATGTGTTATTTCGCTGTCTCTGTCGTTGTCTCCAGTACTGTGTGATGGTGAAGATTCGGCGCTACAGGAGTTGTGGTGTTGTCGGACAGACGAGCTATAACGTTACGTACTAGCTTGCTAGCTAACAACAGTATAGTCAGTGGCTAGTAGCTAACGAGATCGGCACAAAACAAACCAGTCATGACAGTGCAGCTTTCATCAAATTATCCAGTCACTGAACCCACTATCTCATTAATGTCACACGGTAAAGGCAGGGTCAATTTCTTATACGATGTGTTATTCTTACCTGCTCGTCGAATCTATTAATTACGGCCTGAACCCATTCCACGGGTTTATGCGCCGCCATGGCCGGGTTCGAGCCGCGATGGGCCACTTTAAATTATCCGTATAAATAATGATTCCTCTGCAAATTGCAACCCGGTATTCCTCAAATTCCGATGTTGATGGGGATCAGTTTATTTTTCTTTCTTTTATCAGACACACCACCATGTCGCCATGACAGTACCGGAAGTTTGAATCCTCCTCAATGAAGTAGGCAATGATGCTGCTTTGACTGAGGAACAGCTAAACCGTACTGCGCGTGCGTTGCTAGAATTTTTGCGGCGTATATTATATGAATAAAGATAGTAGTTATGAATGTAAAAACCTGGTTTAGGTGTGTTTTCATCAATACAGTCTATAGATTAAAAAAAACATGATGTCACACTGGTTAAGGATGTTTGATACAAAAGAAACCGAACCATACACATTGCCATTAAAAAAGAAATGCGTGTTACTGTAGCCCAGAGTTTACAATGCATTCCTAGCAAGTAGTCTATTTGTCACCCACTGTACTGTGCACACATATATTCCATTAATTAATATGGTGCAGTTATATGAAACGTTCTTCCCTGTCTCTGTCCTATCAAGTAATATCTAGGTTAATGTTAATATTATAAGGAGTAGCTAATGGACCCCTTTGAGAAATGTCCCATTCACCTACATGTAAAATCCATTCTTGCCTACTGAATGCTATTTGTGAATGTGTAGAGTGTGTGGGGAAGGGACGTAAGGAAATGGGAGGGAAGTAATTTTTTTAAATAGCCAATGAGAAACTCAAAAGGCTGTATCCTAGTGACATTGGCCGTTTTCGAGAGAATCAAAAGAACTATAGGCGATTGTCGATTGACTTATCTACTAAGCACTTCGGATCATCAAAATCAAGTCGTTATTTTCAGCTGTTTTGTTAAGGCAAAACTCGTAAACTGACATTTAACATTTATTTAAACTGTCTGTGTTTAAAACCACTATGTATAATGGGGGGTCATTATGAGCGACTGATCTAAAGGTATTGACAGAGAAGTTCCCATTTGTGTTGTTGCCATTTTTAGTGGGATTACCAACAACATCTGATCATTTGAAAATGTGTGGTTGACATTTAAGCCTGAAAAAGTATCAAATGATTGAGTGGTGTAATAAGCACTGTTAGATTTCCAAAAATATTTTGTGTGGTGGAATTTGGATTTATGCCGCAATTTGTTGTTTTAGTGACATGAAAGTTGATTGAGGGCTGGATTCAAACCCACACCGAAAATCTTATGTAAACAATTGAAATCACAGGCTGTTCTAACTTGCGTGAATTTCATCACGGCACACCTTCTTGAGGCGGCACGTATGGATGTTCTGTAGGAGCTGGACTGCCTGTGCAACCTGAATGTGCTGCAAGTACCAACTCATGCTACTAGTAGTCACAAGAACACAAAAAACGCCAAACTACAGAAAAATCGGTCAGGGAAGATAAGGAGAGAGTGATTAAGAGGTTAATTGTCTGTGGCCACCACCAGCAAAACTATTGCCCTTTTCAGGGTTGTCTTGCTGTTGCTTTTCCAGTGCACCAGTTGTTACTTTCATTTTCACCAAACCAGATGACATTGATACACAATCACTTATGCTTCCTAACTGGACAGAGTGATATAACCCTGAGGTGTTAGTGACTTGGTGTTATACTGTGAATTAATACCTGTTCCCTTAGAATTTTTTGAGCAGTGGTTTTTAGAATCAATGTTACAAATCGTGCAATAAATAAAAATAAACACATTGCTTGTGTCTTCTGCTGAAACCATGTTCCATGCGTTCCATTGAGTTTTGTCACACCAAATGATAAACAATGCCTATAAAAAGTATTCACCCCCCTTGGATGTTGCACCCTTTTGTTGCTTTTATCCATTAAATCATGGTCAATATAATTTGGCTTTTTTGACAGGAATTTGCCAAAACAATGTCTTTAATATCAAAGTGAAAACAAATGTTTACAAAATAATATCAATAAGGTAATAAGGTAAGGTAATAAGGTAAGGTCGATTAATAAATATTCAACCCCTTTAGGTCAGAATTTAGTAGATGCACCTTTGGCTGCAATCACAGCACTGAGTCTGTGTGGATATGTCTCAAACAGGCTGGCAAATCTGGACACTAATTTTGCTCCATTCTTCCTTGCAAAACAGCTCAAGATCTGTCAGGTTGCACTGGAATCGGGTGTGAACAGCTCTTTTCAAGTCCAGCCACAAATTCTTGATTGGATTTATATCTGGGCTTTGACTTTGCCACTCCAGAACATTCAACTTGTTGTCTCTAAACTATTTCTGTGTAGCTTTTGCTGTATGCCTGGGGTTGTTGTCTTGCTGTAAAATAAATGTTCTCCCAAGTCGTAGTTCTCTTGCAGACTGAGTCAGATTATCCTCCAGGATTTTTCTGCATTCATTTCCACTCTACCTTTACAACCCTTCCAGGGCCTGCAGGTGAGAAGCATCCCCAGAGCAAGATGCTGCCACCACCATGCTTCACGGTGGAAATGGTGTGTTTGTGGTGATGTTCTGTGTTTGCTGTTGCCCAAACATAGCGTCTTGTCTGATGGCCAAATTGCTAAATCTTTGTCTCATCAGACCAAAGAACCTTCTTCCTATTGACCTTGGAGTCTCCCACATACCTTTGGGCGAATTCCAGGTGAGATTTTATATGAGCTTTTTTCAACATTTCACTAATTGTGACACTGCTGGCATCAACTAGCTGGACCTCTGTTGAATTAGGTCAGTCACTTCAAAGGGGGTGAATATTTATGCAAACAATTATTTTACACTATATATTTTTAATTAATTGACATTAGTTTGTAAAAATCTGTTTTCACTTTGACATGAAAGAAGCTTTTTTTCAAATTCTTATCAAAAGAGACAAATTATATTGACCATGGTTTCATGTAAAAAAGCAACAAAAGGGGAAAACATCCAAGGTGAATGAAAACTTTTTATAGGCATTGTAGTGTCACACCATAGGATTAACCACACCACATGTATCATGTACATTTAAACGCTTAGCAAATAGTTATAAAATACAATAATACATCGTCAGCTAAGATGAATAATTTGTCTGTGTAATGGGAAAAAACATCATATGGTGTGATGAATGGACCATAAGAAAAGAAGACAGGCAAAATATGTCACACAATATGAAATATATTGTCACACCATAATAGGTTTGAAGCACATAGCACAAGATTTGGACTTGTGGTTATGCGCCAGCATTCTAGCAGCATGCCCACTGCAACATGGTCAAATAGATTTCAAAGTAATAATGACAAAAACAATAATTTATCTTTGGCATTTTTATGTAAAAAGATTACACTAAAAGACACTGAGAAAGGTTACTGATTTGCTGAAAAAGAGGCAACTCGCATTGTAATCCTTCCATGTCTTACTGAGGTGTTTTTAGTACGTCCTGGTTGAACAAGGACTCCTCCTCCCTAAGGGTCTACAATTGCCTGTTTAAATATCACAATAAAGTGTCACACCATATGATATCTTTTTGTGAGACAAAATCAGAACTGACTGGAATATTATGACTGAAATATTAGACTCACAAATAGACATGCGTATTATCCTTCTGCACTTTATTGAGGTGAGTTGCATTTATTTTCCTTAGTTTTATTCAAGTTTTAACTTTGAATATATGAGCATTTTCATGCTTGGTTGAACAAGTGCTGAATTGCATGAATGTTTAGTATGTTCACATAAAGCAGCATGTTCTAAACAATATGAACGTTTAAAAATAATATAAATTGTATTTATTGTGTTTGAAACACTGAACCACAAAAAGGCCATGTCACGTCAACCCCTCAAATGTAAATTCTTAGAACACTTGGAACTTCAAATTCAATAAACCACTTTTATTGAATAAAATCATTATTTATTATTTTATCTCAAGTATGGCCTCTCACCTATAATGTCTTGTGCAATTTCATTGATCAATGCAACCTGAAAGTTATGTTATTTCATTGGACAATGAGTATTTATGAAGGTGCTTTGATCTCAGATTGGCCGTGTTCTAGGGCAAAACAATTACATGCAACTGCTGAGAAGGAGAATAGGAGACAAGTGATGTCACTTTTCAAAATTAGGTATTGTACGTTTTAGACTCAGTGCCCCACTTCACAAAAACTGCAATTGGGACATTTGTGGGTATGGCAGAGGTGTGAATGAACGTGCAAATGGAGAGCCTATGGGGTGGAATGGAACGAGTACGGAACAGTTTAATTCGCATTGTAGATGTTGCCTACTTCGCATTAGGAGTGTATCCACGATCTACCCACAAAACAGTACCGGTAGAGAGTAGAGGTTTTTCCAGGTATCTCAGTAGGCATAAGTGGTTTAACAGAACCTCTGGGTTTACAGATGTAAAAAATCCTCCATCAGCTCTTGATGCCCATTTTAACTAACCCCAAAATTCTCCTGTTAATTGTTGTTCATCTTCTTAATTACATTATTATTAGAGAATGTTGGGTTGTAAAGATAGAGCTTTTTGCCTGAAGTTAAAGCATTAAGTGGGGCCCAGACCTAACATTGCCTATGCCTCAACACACATGGTTGTGGCATCATGCAGTGGGGATGCTTCTCAGTAGCAGGAATAAGATATATTGTTCACATTGAAAAAACAATGGAGCAAAATATAGGGAAAATAGGGAAATATTATGAACGGAACTGCTTCCATCTGATAAAAGGGACAACATTTCATTTTCAGCAGGACATTGAGATCCCAAACACGAGGCTAAAATTGGAGGGGCTAAAAAAGGTGAATGTCCTACTTTGTCCTAGTCAAGACCTAACCTGTAATAACATTAATAATCTGTGGCAGCTCATAATATACTGTATGTGTTAGGGTATAGTGGAAGGAAGTAGGACCAAGGCGCAGGAAAACCTTCAAGGCCTTTTATTTAGGCACGAAGACAAAAAACTCAGAAGGTTTAGAAAATCAAAATAAGCGGAAATGATCACCAGCCACAATAGAAATAAGTACATATGTGTGAAGATGCTGGATACCTGCTGACACATAACAGTAGACAATAACGCACACCGAGACTGGAAACACAGGGACTTAAATACCAAGGGAATGGGGAACAGGTGTTGAGGATTAGGGAGGGGTGCGTTCATAGGACATGGGGAAAACAGGACAAAAGATACACGATGGCCACTAGAAGACTGTCGACCTTGAACGCCGGATCGCCACGCAACAGGAGGGAGGTCCACCACCAAGGGGGGAAGTGACAGTATGTGTACAATTTTATTTGGTTTTATTTCTGAAAATCATTAGAAAAATACTGTGCTCTAAAAATGTAAATGAAAAGGTCATTTAAAAAAAGATTGCTAACATGTGTGAGTCTACTTGTTGACTGGTAAGTCTAGAACAGGGGTGTCAAACCTGTTCCACAGAAGGCCGAGTGTCTGCCGGTTGTCACTCTCACCTTGTACTTGATTGATTAATTATGTCACTAATTGGTTAGGTCTACCCTCATCTGGTTATTTAGGTCTGAAGCTGGAAGCAATTTACAGGAAAAAAACTAAAACCTGCAGACACTCGGCCCTCCGTGGAACCAGGGGTGTCAAAAAGGGGTTTGGTGAAATTGGTGAACCACAGTTAGATGGTTTAGCAGAAGAAAGGACACAAAGAAGAATATTTCTTATTCTCACTCTTGGTGAGTTTAGTTTATTCAGTGTTAGCTGAAATTTAAAAAATATAAAAAACTAACAATAATCAATAAAATGCCATAATGCAGAACTTAAAAGAACTTCCACATTACCCTTTCAATATCCAGTATAGTTTTAACATGATTATCATTGACATAGCTAAGACTTAAGCCATAGTTTCCCAGATTATACCTAGTACAGCACTAAAAATCAAGCTCAGTTAAAAATATGAATGGGAATAAATGTTTGTCTTAGAACAGGCTTCATTGGTGTATAGGAAATCACCCTTATGTGTATTACCATATTAGTGTACAAACTTCTACAAATGAACCATGGCAGCCACATATACATTTAGGTACAGATATTATCCGGGTATTTACTCTTGAAATAAATAGTAATGTACATTTTCATACATATAATTAGACCTATATTTACCTAATTGAAATGGATACCAAATCATTTTTTAGAAAGAAATGTCTTGCAACAATGTATTTTCATAGTGATTTTAAATGTATACAGTTAATACAACTGTTTTGTTTTCCTCGGAAAGTAGTATTAGGACCCAGGACATATTTGTATCTCAGATCTGCACGGAGGACAGACTCACATCTCCATCCACCTCCAATATGTCAATCTCCTGGAACAAGCGGTGACGATGGTTGTAGGTGCACATCTGGGCTCCGTTCACCATCAGCCTGTAGCACTGGTTGTCACAGATAATAACCATCTGAAAAACAGAGCCTGACATGAGTGCTGAAAGCAAGACAATAATCGGATATGGTATCACTGCAGCAAACACACATAAACTCAAATTATGGACAGTGCACAACCAGTAAAAAAACTGCTGAAACATGTAATACATAATCCAACGTAATTGGATATAACAGAGTGAATACCTGAAAAGGTTGGCCTTTGTAGAAGGGCATACCCCCTGTTCTCTCCTCTGGGCCCCAGCGTTCCTTTAGCAAACTGTTACGCACTACCACATTGTCACTGAACCTGGGGTTGAAGTGGAGCGCCAACCCCGAGTTGAATCGCAGGTTAACCGCAAACCTAGGATCATATAGACCACGGTCACAGCTGAACTGCCTAGCCTATGTTACGTCATACTTGCCATAAACCAACACTGCGTGGCAGAGAGTTGATTGAAGGTTATGAGACAAGACCAACATGTCCGACATTCTCACAGCGTTACGCAGAATCAAATTGCAATTCATTATTAAGCTAAGATGGGATACATGTCACTTACCTTTCAGCATTGTAGTTGACCGTGCCTTGGACTGTGATGTTTCTACCTGGGTATAATCCCCCCGCCAGGATGTTTTTATATGGCACCGCCTGAGGGCAACATTCAAAACATCACCATGCACATTCACTGAAAGATACATGACTGTAATGGTGGAGTGTTAGGAGACAAGGGCTGCTTACGACGAACGGCTGGGCTGTGTATGGAGGGGGTGCCTGTGGAATAAATATTAAAATATCAGATTATGAAGAGTTATCAGATCTTAATTTACTTTAATATACACTGATGAGCCAAAACATTATGACCACTCACAGGTGAAGCCAATAACTCTGTTCCTCTCCTAACAAGGGCACATGTCAAGGCTTGGGTAGATTAAATGGTAAGCAAACAATTTGTGTTGTCGTAGTCAACATGTTGGATGCAGGAGAAATGGGCAAGATTAAGTGAGTGACTTTGACCAGGGCCAGATTGTTCTGGCCAGACGACTGGGTCAGGACCCCCTTGAAACAGCCTGTCTGGTGCTCCCGGTCAGCAGTGGCGGGTACCTGCCCACGGTGGTCCAAGGAGGGACGAACCACAAACCGGCAAAAGGGACTTGGGCGCCCAAGGCTCAATACATCACAACGGCAACAAAGTCTATCCCGTCTGGTCCGATCTGACAGAGAATCTACTGTGGCATAAGTTAGAAGCCACAGGCTGGTCAGAGTGTCCATGATGACCCCTGTCCCACGTCTAAAGTGCCTACGCGAGCGTCAGAACTGGATCTTGAAACGTTGGAAGAAGGTTGCTTTGTCTGATGACTTTTCTTTTACTTCACGTGGACGGCCGTGTAGGTCTGTGCCGTTTACTTGGGGAAGGGATGACACCAGGATGCACTGTGAGAAGACGACCAGCCGGTGGAGACAGTGTGATGTTTTGGGCCATGTTCTAGTGGAAACCCTGAGCCCGGGCATTCATGTGCAGACCAGGTAGACCCCATTGTGGAAATGGTTTCCCTGATAGTAGTGGGCTCTTTCAGCAGGATAATGCGCACTGCCACAAATTGTTCAGGAATAGTACAAGGCACATGATAAAGAGTTCAAGCTGTTGCCCTGGCATCCAACATTCCTGGATATCAATCCGATGGAGCATCTGTGGGACGTTCTGGACCAACAAGTCCGACCTACGGCAGCTCCATATCCTAACTTACAGGACTTGAAGGATCTGCTGCAAAAGTTTTAGAACCCCTACATTTCTCCAGTTTTATTGAAAGTCACACACTTTTATGTCTTAATGTACTCTGAAATTAAAACGTAGAACAAATAAACAATTGAAGACCAAAAAACAATGCAAGAATTTTGTTAAACCAAATTAAATCTATATTTTTGGACTCAAACCAATATTGTTCAGAAAAGTCTTTCCATCATTGTTGCAAGATTTCCCACAAATGTGCTGCACTTTGTAGGCGGCTCTGCTTTCACCCTTCGGACCAGTTCATCCCAAGCTCAACGAGGTCTGGAGACTGTGCTGCCAATTACATGATTTGAAGTATACGGCCTGGTTCTTCTTTAAGGGAGTTCTGACATAACCTGGATGTTTGTTCCGGCTCATACCCTTGCTGTAGAACGAACCCCTGACCAACTTGATGAACACCAAAGGGTATTGTATTGTGCTGCAAAATGCTGTGGTAGACCTTTCCTACTTGACAGTGTACAATAAACCTGTGTGATAAACCAATAATTTCGAATTTTACAGTATTACAGTTTACAGTAGTCTACTCGCAGTGCTTCATGGCCCAGGAAAGCATCTTTCTTATTTTGCCATCTTAGCATTGGCTTTCTTGACCAGCCTATCCTACATTTCTTTTTACAGTTAAAAATAAGACCTGCTCAATTCGACCAGTGATAAGCTTTGCATGGAGATGTTGTCCTATGAGCGGACTATCACGCCAGCTGTTGACTCTCAGAATCTTCTTTTCGGATTCTGCTGTGACTTTTGGTTGTTGTAGGAAATGACTTACTGACACTAGTTTTTTTTTGGTTGCAATTTCTCTAAAGGAATGTCCTACACTTAAGGTTTATAATGGTCTGTTTTTTGCCATTATAATAGCACTATAGTACTACCTGCAGTTCAATACTGTCAAAATAACACTTATGAGATTGTAGTAACACGGTCTGTTCCAAAACTGCTTTTATATAAACAGAGTTTGTAAGTTATCAACAAAAGTTGGGACACCTGCAGGAATTGTTAACAACTTATCAAATTTTCTCTCTCATTGCTGCAGAACAGTTGTAAGTTGTTAACCCACTACTTGTTGACTGAAAAGGCCTTTTTTATGACTTGGAAATGTACATTATCTTTCAGTTTTTGGTAAAAAGTTTTATCGCTTTTGTTTATCGTTCCCCTTTGTACCATTTAAGGTAATTCACCGTAGGTGAACTACTCAAATAAAAAAAAACATTTAAAATGATGGTGTTCTAAAACGTATATAAATAGTGTTCAAACTACAGTCCAATTCCTTATTAATACAAAATGTGTATTCGTTTGAATGCAACTCACCTGAAGTCCAGAGTTAAGTGATGCAGCAGAAACAGCCTGCAGAACAGACATTTGCATTTTAGTGATTTAGCAGACACCCTCACCCAGAGCGTCTTAAAGTAATGAGCTCATACATTTTTATACTTTGTGGTTGAGCTAATCAACAGCACATCCTGGTGGCAAAACATAGTTATGACCACTAACATGGAATTAAATGCACACAAATGCAAAACCATCACCATGTAAAAAAATTAAACAAAAACCAAACACTGGTTAAGTAGCTTAGTTAGGAAACTTAAATGTAAAGTGGAATTCTTTATTGAAATAAATATTGCTTCTCCCTGACTAGTAAATAGTTCAACTTTTATAGCTTTTCTTGATAATGGAGATACCATATATAATAAACTGTGAATGTCACAACCCTGAGACGTCAGAGTTTCAGATTCTAACATTAGGTCACATGGTTGGTTAATATAACTGACTCCGTTAGGTAACAGAGCTGGGTTGATCATCTTTTTCTTGCTTAGCGCACAATGTTTGGAATGGCATGCAGTCAGAACATCATTTGGATACCTGAGTGCCCTTGGGTCGATCTGTTTTTAATGGATTTTATATTGACAAATGTGTTTAAACCTACTGTTAAGGTATTCTTAAATGATTTATATGTATTTATATGCCATTTGTTTGGTTGTGTTCCCAGGGCATACTTATGAAGGAGACTCAGTGTGTTCACCCTGGTTAAATATATATATTGTTTAATAAAACAAATAAACCTTGTACCCCAAATACAGTAAACTGTACCTGTGAGGCAACTTGCCATTGAGGACGAGTTCTGGGGACAGATTTGCGTTGACCACGGTTTTGGTTTTGTCTACCCTGTAAATAAAATGTATTCTAGGTTATGATAATACGGTCCAATATACATGTAATAGGTGGACCCACTTGACATATTACTGGGGCTGTCAAACTATGTCATCTCCAGTTAATTGCAATCATTTTATTTTTAACTTGATCCTAAAGAAATACTTTCCCATTAAAAACACAGTGCATTGTTACATACATCATTACATACATGCTATTATTTGAAATAAATAAAAAGAAATTATCTAAATGTTTTTAGTAAGTTTCCCAAAACAACACTGTAACATGCAGCTACAGATAAACTTTATTAATAACATTTCACCATAAGAATTATGAAGATTGTCTTCAATGAATTCCTATAAAGGAACCAACTAATATAATTTAACTGATGACATACACAAGTAGCCTCATGCACAGATCATGTCTAGAGGTATTGTGGGGTTTGGCTAAAACTCCATCTGACACAGCAATTTTACGGTCAATCCTTATAATCTAAGCGGTCTAAACCCTTTAGCCTTCATACATCAACCCGTATTAACCAACATTTGAAATTAGGTGTAGAGAAAAATGCAAGTCTATTACTGTGGTGATGCCCCTGTTTTTGGATCACCTGTCCTTCCTTTCTTCCATTTTTGAAGACCACACAAAAATGCTAATCATTTTAAAAAGTGATCTAAGAATATATTCAAACCACCTTGCATGTGAGACAACTCAAGGACAGCAGATTAGCTTTTGTTAACGTGGTTTGAAAATATTCTTAGATCCCTTTTCAAATGATGAGCATTTTTTTGTAAATTCCTTGTTTTACTCCTATTACCGTTGATAGGCCTTTCATTTAATTTAGTCCCTCCTAAAATGTGATGCATGAGTGTGTGAGTCAATGAGAGTGAGATTGTTTGTGTTAGAGAACGCCCAATGAAGAATATAACATTGGAATCCGATAACAGCAGAATAATAAACCATTTTGAATCCGTGAACATGTGGTTGTAGTGGCAGTTCCTGAATGTTTCGATTTGAAGTATTTCTGAGATTGTAAAATATATATAGTCCAGTCCAATGATTTATGGCTTACGCATTCAACTTTAGAGAACATTGTTTGATCACGGTAAGGCTGGCACTTATGTCATAAAATCAATACATAACTTCAACAGCCTTTCCAATACTCATGGGTGTGGGCTTAGTTCTTTTTTAATCTCAGGTCTGTGCATGTTTTAACCAGATGGGAACTCTTAGGTTAAATATGAAACCAAAGTACACACACCATGAGAACCAAACACCTCTGAAGAAAATCCCCTTGGACACTTGTCTACAACTCATGAAGCCCAGATTATGTTCACCTCTTTTGGGGGGAAACACTCAATACACACTGAACCCACTTAGAATGATCACCACAAATCTGTTGAAATGATAGGCAGCCGGGAAATGTGGGAATGGTCATAGGAGTCAGTCTTATTGTGTCAAACATTATTATCTAAAGCTCAAAGCCATATGTCAGCTTAATTGAAATGCATGTTTATTATAGTATCCCCTAATGACTGATGTAAGCCCTACATTTACAAAATGTATATACATTAAAATAATAGAAAAAGGGGTCAACCACACAAGGGGATTTGCACATGCTGTCCTCAATGTTAATTAGCATTAATGAGACTTTTTCTTTTTGAATATTTGAGCAACTTTTGATCGGTAGTGAATAAATATATAGCGTTTGGACTGGAGTCCAAACTCCAGTCCAGTTCCTTATCTTGGCTTTGACTCTAAAAATGTTTATTCATTTGAATGCAACTCACCTGAAATTGTCCAAACGATGCAGCATTAACAACCTGCAAAACAGACAAACATTTACATTTTTGTTATAGCAGAAATCCAGAGCGTCATTTCATCCTCCGTAATTTTTTACTTTTGTTTCCATTTAAAGTATGTTATAGTATGTTGTTGTATCTTTAACTGGTCTGTACCGTCATGTGTTGGATGTCTTATGTGGCCTCCAGCAGGTGTTGCTGATGCATGTGTAATAAAGCTGACCTAGGTGTCCTCAAGGGTAGATATCCCTCCTACATCTAAGGCCAACTTTGTATGTTGTGATTAGTGACAACATGACAAACAGGATTAACCACCAGATCTAGTTCATTATTCACCTCCCTGTTCATTATTTTTATCATAAAATACAACTGCAACTGTAGCTGTACAGAGAGACCAAATACAGTAGTCTGTCTGTCATTATGAAGAATGCTCACGCTTTATAGGTGGCCAAAATATACTGGTTGAGGAGGAGGTGACAGGAGAAAGAAAAATGGTATCATCTTTTTATGTTTACAATATTCACTGACAAATGTCTGCGTATCATTTGTATGTTTATCTTTACGATGAAGATGTCTAAACATGCTATGTAGTGCTTTTACTGTGCCGACCATAAACATAGCAAACAAGTTAGACCACTAAGTTGCATTTCAAAACACAGAATAGGATGTAACATATGGATGTACTCAAACACAATGGTGTACTGCAGGCTCCCAATCTCCCAATGAGGACCCATCAGATACTCACTGCTCCTGTTGGATTGGAGAAGGCAATGGATTGGATGTCAACTCCCCCATCCACTGAGATGACTTTCACGCGGGAGAATGGCAGCCGGTGAAGGTAGTTCATCAAGTGGGAACCATTTAAAGTCAGCTATGATAAGACAGGATTCAGAGTACAAAAATGAAGGGTTGAAAGGGGTGCTTCTTTATGGAGACTAGAAACCGTACAGTAGTTCATGACCAAAGTAAACAACAACAACAACATCAAAAACCTGGTTTAAGCAATAACATCATCCTGACCGAATAAAAATCCCGATTGACCAGGATGGTGAGAGTGAAGTTGTCTCCCTGGGTCATGGGGGCAGGGTTTACACGCTGCTCTGGGCCCCACTGGGAGTTCTGCAGGGAGTTGCAGACCAAAACGCCTGGAAAGCCTTCATATGAGAGCTTGAAGTGGAAGGCTATGTCAGCATTTCCAGCAGAGCCACATTGCAAATTCACATGGAACCTACATGGATAGAAAGGAGGCCATACTTTGATATGACAAGACTCAAGGTCAAGGCCGATGTTCTACAATGAAAGACATTTGTAACTGGGTCTAGACTCTGGCCCTCTCAATGCAACCACCGAACACTGCAATCCATTCGCTGAATTCTTCAAGAATAAAATCAACAACATTAGAGAGAACATTCTATCCAGTAGAGCTGGGGAATATAATCATTTTTTAAGATGCATCACGATGCTGACGTGAATTACAATTTTGTTTTAATTATTAAATATCATAAATATATCAGACAGGTGCACGTGCGTTGCTTTCGAAGGACATAACTAAAAAATATTACTAAGAGTATTTACTAAGAGTATTTATTTACAAAAAAAAGGACTGTGTGTATGTATAGTGGGGAGAACAAGTATTTGATACACTGCCGATTTTGCAGGTTTTCCTACTTATAAAGCATTTAGATGTCTGTAATTTTTGTCAAAGGTACACTACAACTGTGAGAGACGGAATCTAAAACAAAAATCCAGAAAATCACATTGTATGATTTTTAAGTAATTCATTTGAATTTGGGTCCACATTACCCAATTCCAACATCACTATTTAAAAAATGCTCATTTGTTTTGTTACTTGTTTATTTAACAATTCCCTGGGCTGGTTCAGTAACTTTTAAACTAACATTTCAGTGCTAATCAGCTTGATGAGGTTTTCTAGTCTGGCTTCATGCCAATGCCTAGTACGCTAGTGAGTCAACATTGGTGAAGATTGTTTAGGATCGGCTTATGGCTGCAGATACAGGATCCTCCTCCATTTGGATTCTTCTGGACCTCAGCGCTGCTTTTGATAGAATAGATCACACCATTCTATTACAGCACCTAAGAGAGGACACTGCCATCTCTGGGACTGCCTAAAACTGGTTCACCTCTTACCTCTCTAACCACAAGCAGTGTGTTTCTTTCGGTGAGGCAGGATCAGAGGAGTTCACATTAACCTGTGGGGTCCCACAATGGTAGGTCCTAGCACCAACCCTAGCACCAACCCACAAGGGTTGGTGCTAGGACCTATTCTATTCCTGCTATACATGCTCCCACTAAGTCAGATCTTTAGACATCAGTGTTCAATTCCACTGCTACCCAACATCTGTTATGTCAACCCTGTCCAACTGTATGGATAAGGTAAACCATTGCAGAGCAACTTCCTCCAAGTCAATAACAGCACCCCACAGCAAATCACCCAATCCCACAATACCTGCCCTGTCTTTGATGGCCACATCATTCCCTCTCCTCAGTCATCACCAATCTGGGTATGAAATTTGAGCACATCGCACCTCTTCTTGCTGACTTTAATTGGCTTCCTGTTCCTCAAGGAATATACTTTAAAGTCTATAAAGCCATCAGTGGCTTGGGACCTGTCCAATTATCTAAACTGCTCTCTCCCTAAGAACCTCCATGCTCTCTATGGTCTAGCAACGCTAATCTGCTCATGAACCAAGAACCCAGCTCCAAAAAAAGGGATGACACGCCTTTTCCTACATTGGACCTCACCTCTGGAACTCCCCCCTTCCTGACAGACTCTGGGCTAAACAAATAGTCATGGCTTTTTAAGCAGGCTGTAAAACTCACCTTTATCAGTTGGCCTACACCTTCCCTTTAATCAAATAATGCTGTACAGTGTACATAATGCTGAAAGTATTCACACGCTTCACTTTTTCCACATTTTGTTATTTTAAAGATGTATTCCAAAATGGATTACATTAATTTTTTTCCCTAACATTTCTACAAACAATACCCCATAATAATAACGTGCATTTTTTTTTGAAGTTTATGCAGATCTATTAAAAATAAGTAGATTTGCCATGACACTCAAAATTGAGCTCAGGTGCATTTCCACTGAGTGCATTTCCTGCTCCAGAGCACTATGGATCTCAGACTGGGGAGAAGGTTCATCTTCTTTTCTTTTTTATGCACATGGAGATTATTCCTCTATAC
>JACXGK010005586.1:0-32378 GCA_016801125.1 Novumbra hubbsi | reverse complement strand
TCAGAATGCATTATGACCAGGCTGTGAGCACCAAGAACCCCAGAATGCATTATGATCAGGCTGTGAGCACCAAGAGAGCAGCTACTATAGAGACCCTTCTGGGAATATCTGGTAATGAGACCCCCAGGAGAAACAAAGGCTTAGTTCAGATATGTGGCTTGAATATAGTTCATTATGTGACAATGCAAAGGCTTTATGAGGAATTCTACATATTTTAAAACATAATAGAGCCCATTGTAAACTGACAAGTTATAGTGCGGAACAGTAGAATGTACATCTGCATCAGAATAGATTTTTATGAGTTCCGGTTTAGCATGTGGTGAGAGTTGACGCAAGCTGTGAGGCTCCTGTGCATTAACTAAGCTTTATTTTTGCTTGGCATTCATCTTCACTCCAAACCAAACACTTTGACTAATTTTTCATTTACATTCTACTTTACAATGTCACAAAGTTTGAGACGCAAGCGCACGGCGACCAGCTTTTTTGGTCTTGTCACTCCAAATTACAGTGTGCCAGAAGGTGTTGGTGTCAAGGTTTTGTCGGGCATATTGTAACCAGGCGTTTTTGTGGCATTGGCGCAATAAAGGCTTCTTTCTGGCAACTCAACACCTTTCTGCCCACGATGGCTGACTCTAAATGTCATGGCACCAGGAGAGCGGTAACTTTCTTAGACCTCCAGGATCACCTCTCAACTCTCATTTTGGAAATTACGGCTCTTTTTTTCCAGAAGTGTTGGGTTCCACTTTTACTTTTTCTTGCCCAATCACGACTTATCAAATCTTTTACATGTGGAGGAATCACTAAAATAAGGCAATAAAGAAGTGTATTTTAAATAGAACATATTATGACATCTTGTGAACTATAAACAAAACTACAGAGGAGGCCTTCCCATCAATTATATGCAGCAACAAAGCTTTAAGGCCCAATCCCAATGTCCCCCCTTAACCCTAAGCCCTGAACCCTCACAAACTTAATTGGCGTCACCTGGTAAGTGATTGAGTGCAAGAGGCTGCAAGGGCTCAACATGCTATCAATAGGAATGGGACAGAAATATAGTAGTGTTCTTGAAACAAATCTGATGAAAGCATATTTGGAATTTACAAACTACACATAGTTCTGGCTCTATGAACCGTCAGTGAACTTTGTGTTTATACTTACATGTTAACTTTTTTTTTCTAAACATGCTGATGTCAGAAAGATTGATCATGAAAATTTGTTTATTAAGTTAAGCATACACTTTTGAATACATTTTTTAAATGATCGAATTTTGTATTCGTATCGTACGATAAAATGTTTGTTGTTAACCTTGCAGCTGATTTTTGTTCAGGTATCATCGCATTGTGCTCCTTGAAACAACTACACCGTCTTTTTCCAGAGCAGCCTGGATTTCTCCTGAGGTTTCCTGTGGGTTTTTCTTTGAATCCCAAACAATTCTTGTTGTGGCTGAAATCTTTCTTGGTCTATCTGACCTTTGCTTGGTATCAAGAGATCCCTACATTTTCCACTTCTTAATAAGTGATTGAACAGTACTGACTGGCATTTTCAAGGTTTTGGATATCTTTTTATATAATTTCCATCATAATCCATCATAAAGTTTCATGGCCTTGTTACGCAGGTCTTTTGACAGTTCAAAGTGAGAGTGTGTTTAAAAAAAATGGCACCACAATGGAAACAAAGGCCGTACAATAGTTCCACCCTATACACACCTGAACTGTGCAATCTAGAGGTTGCTTGAAGGTCTATTTGGTGGACACATCTGTCTGAAGCCCAGAACATTTTGAATCACCCTGTCACAAACATCCACTATGAGAAGTAGTTGCATAATAATTCCAATGATTTAGCAACTTAACTGAGTGGATTTAGCACAATCCATTTCTGAAAAAAACTGACATGGATAAAACTAAATGAAATATGAGTGCTTCTCCCATAAACCAAATCCTCTCCATAATAAACAGCTGTCCCGGGTTATGGATGTGGCTGTTGCTTAACCTGCCACTGCAAAGAGGGCTTTGATCGGGATTTCTGCTCTGCACAGTTTGTTGCGCCTTTTATCCTGATCTCTATCCAAACCATCTGCCATATTTACACTACTTTGGACATTTTCTTCTTTATGTAAATACATGTGTGAGTCAGAAAAGAGTATTAAAAAGTGGATAAACATTAGGGCTTCTAGTCATTCTAGTATTGCTGAAGCTTTACAGGTAGCACAATAAAAACGTCAAGGTAATATGATGGAGCCAATGTATACAGCCGTTATTGTGTACGTGGTCTGTGTCAACCTTTACATTTCAATCTCACTGTCAAGCTGAATTTCTGTGATAAGGCTTGAATTGTCATGGTCCAGAATATTTCATTTAGCAACTTATCACTTTTAGTAAGTAAATTATGTTGGACACGATACATACATATGCTTAGCCTGTACTATATTCCTTGAATAGTATTAATATGTATATCTGATTTAGACCGGGTGGGTGAAGGTCAAGGTCTTTCTATAGCATTGCTATAAGTCATACTGTCACTGGAGACCTTGTACTGTAGCCTTCAGAACAGGTCTGGATTGGATTTTCATGTATATTTTAGAATCAGTGACATTCATATTTAGATAGATGCAGTAGATAGTCTTTTATCATACATCACATTTTTGGAAGGTGGAATGATCATCTGTTTTCATGACAGGTTCAGGTCATTCCCTTGGTTCCTGAGTCTAAACAAAAATGGCATGAGCAAATAGTTTTTGTAGGGCATGTCTCTGCATTGATAACAAACACCTTCTTAGGAACAGCATTGGCAAACAGTAAACAAGCCACTCACCACCTTTAATAACATTAATAGCAATAAAACGAGTCTTTCTCACTGCAGAAAGGTGGGTAGAGACAACAAGGATGCTGTGTCAGTACAGCCTTGACAAACTAGGAACAGTAAGGAGACCTGGATCTTCTGTTTGTCAAAATCCATTTAGAGAGATAAGGAGCAAGGCCTGTTATGCTTTGTAGGTTACCAGTAAAACCTCATGGGTGGAAATGGGCTTACTTATTTACATCTTACATGGACCACTAACATCTGGAAGGATAGCTTGGAGTCAATTTAAATAAATTCTTATTCGAACTATATTACTAAGTAAAGAACCAAAGGACTTAATCAGGACTTAGGTATCACTCAATTGGTTGGGGAGAAAAAAACTAAGAATTCTCTCAAAGGTTTTGAACTTGATGTAAATTGGCAACTATTCTTTATTGAGAGAGGATTTGAAATGTTGAGTGGCAATTTTACAAAATATAAGTCTCTCCCATTGAGAACTAATAGCCGTTTGATTTTTCTAGGTTATGTCATAAGGAGCTCTTTCTCTTCCAGTTAGCCTGGGCTGGGGTGACTGTTATAGGAGGAGGGTCTGTGTGGATGGTTGGTGGAGGTACCTCTAATGTTTAGGACGTTTTCTCAGCATGAGGTGTTATCTGCAAGCCATTCAGGTTGTAAAGGTAGTCCAGCTCCTCCAGGATGGCACTTTCATACGTGCCTTTGCAACAAGGTTTGCTGTGTCACCCAGAACAGTGTGAAGAGCATGGGTGAGATATCAGGTGACGGGTTATTACGCGAGAAGAGTTGGACAGGGCTGTAGAACCCAGTAGCATGACCGGTATCTGCTCCTTTTTGCGAAGAGGAACAGCAGGAGTACTGCCAGAGCCCTACAAATTGACATCCAGCGGGCTACAAGTGAGCATGTATCTGACACAACTGTCATCAACAGACATGAGGGTGGCCTGGGGGCCCGAGGTCCTCTAGTGGGATCTGTGCTCACAGCCCAGCACCATGCAGCTCTAGTGGGATCTGTGCTCACAGCCCAGCACCATGCAGCTCTAGTGGGATCTGTGCTCACAGCCCAGCACCATGCAGCTCTAGTGGGATCTGTGCTCACAGCCCAGCACTATGCAGCTCTAGTGGGATCTGAGCTCACAGCCCGGCACCATGCAGCTCTAGTGGGATCTGTGCTCACAGCCCAGCATCATGCAGCTCTAGTGGGACCTGTGCTCACAGCCCAGCACCATGCAGCTCTAGTGGGACCTGTGCTCACAGCCCAGCACCATGCAGCTCTAGTGGGATCTCTGCTCACAGCCCAGCACCATGCAGCTCTAGTGCGACCTGTGCTCACAGCCCAGCACCATGCAGCTCTAGTGGGATCTGTGCTCACAGCCCAGCACCATGCAGCTCTAGTGGGATCTGTGCTCACAGCCCAGCACCATGCAGCTCTAGTGGGATCTGGGCTCACAGCCCGGCACCATGCAGCTCTATTGACATTTTCCAGAGAACACCAGAGTTGGCTGATCCGCCACTGGCGACAATTTCAATTGTTTACTTAGATTTTCACTGTGAGTTTAAATCCAGCCCTCAATCGGTTTGTTTTTAGTTTCCGTTGACTGTTGTTATGTACAATTGTGTTTCCCTAATTTATTTGAGCACTGTACTGTACTCTTTCACAGTTTGTTGTTCCTTTCTCTTGCTATAACCAATACAATTTTCTTTAAAACAAACCTATTACAGATCGAGGGTAGGATCTAGGATAGACAGTTGACTGGTAGACTACAGAATTTCGACTTGTCAAAAGTAGAGTACAGAAGGCAAGACTAAAAACACATTAATAGGATGGCCTCATGTACACAAGGACTTTGGGCCAGGAATGAAGGCATCATTATACATTCAAACCTGCACAAATTTGAAAGTAAACCAGGGAGAAATGCACTGTCCTCCTCTGTGCCCAATGCGTTCTTCTATTGTACCCCCCCCCCATTCTTCATCAGTAGCCACACTCAAGTAATTATCCACAGTTCCTAATCAACTAAAAGTGTTTTCAGTCAGAGCTTTCCTTTCAGTGTACTGTAGACACACTGCCTGAGTTTGTTGTCAAATGTTTTGCCAGGTTTGCAAGCACATAGAGATTACAGCATTTTGTTGATGTGTTTATACCAAGCAGCAATGCGGCTGTTCATTAGGTATGTTGGTTGTTTGATGTAGATGGTACTGGTTTTGTAAAGGAAAAGGGTTTAAACATGAACCTATTGATAGAACCTAAAGATTTAATTATAGTGTTTTTGTCATGATCATGCTTTTTTGCTAGAGATGCTATATGTTGTTTCGCTAAAACACCTCAAGTGAGAAAGATGTCATGTTAAAACATCTTTCTATAAAACATTTAGCGCAGACAAGCGTTTGTTTAATGTCTGCGCTAAATGGCCACAGTAAGCGGTAAAAGGATTCTAGACTAATTCTACCCCGATAAACACCGTTATTAGACATTTAGATTTGAGGCTTTATGAGATGCGTCCTTTCTCACTGACAGGAGGAATGTGTTGGCCTAAAGTTAGAGTATTAAAATTTAAATGAGAATAAGATAACTAAAGTCAATATAGTATACATAAATGAGTATGTAACTGAGTTAACATTTGTGTTACGTATAATTTTTATCCAACCACACACTGATGTCTATCCTTTTGTCCAATGCATTTGCCTGCAAGATCCTGGTGCAGTAATCACCTGAAGGTGTATTCACCTGAAGATGTATTCACCTGAAGATGTATTCACCTGAAGCTCCTGGTGCAGTAATCACCTGAAGGTGTATTCACCTGAAGATGTATTCACCTGAAGATGTATTCGCCTGAAGGTGTATTCACCTGAAGGTGTATTCACCTGAAGATGTATTCACCTGAAGGTGTATTCACCTGAAGGTGTAGCAGCAGCAGTGGCAGCAGTATGTAATGTTATTCCTGGTGCAGTAATCACCTGAAGGTGTATTCACTTGAAGATGTATTCACCTGAAGGTGTAGCAGCAGCAGTGGCAGCAGTATGTAATGTTATTTCTGGTGCAGTAATCACCTGAAGGTGTATTCACCTGAAGGTGTAGCAGTGGCAGCAGCCACCCACTCAGCGGCATCCATTTCCTGATTCTCGCTTGCTGGCAGCGTTTTGTGTTTTAATTAAATCTTCATCTGGATGGTTAAAGAGTGTAAATATGCACAGCTACCACGCCTCGCCAGCAAACTATCCACAAACTGCTGTACATCTCCTCTGCTTTGCCTTGAGAGGAGAGACTTCTCATTTTCTTCCGATCTTTCTCATCTCCACCACTATAGCTGGAGGGCATTGGCTCATGGAACTCTCCATGTTGCTGTTATAGGTTTAGTAAACTATCTCTACACTCTACTCATATGTGTATCAAGCTAAAGGGTGAGGAATTCCAACAGCTTTTAAAATGGTACAGTCTTTTTACTGGACAATACTTTTTTCTGCAAGCTGAGTAGATAAATGTGCAGGACTCTCTAATGGGTGCCACAAGGTTAATTCATTTAAAAACAATATATTGCACTCAATAGTGGTCGAAAGGTTTTTGTCACTTCATAACTTTAGTAAGGTAGGCCAAATGTATTTTTTGAGGTCCTCTTACAATATCATTAATTTCTCATAATGCACCAATACAATAATTAATTACTGAATAAATTACATTAGAGGTGTGCAAATATGTTTAGAGGTGAGTATGTATACAGATAGATTTCACAAGGTAGGATGTTTGTAGTTTTGGATTGTATTATGTCTTCTCTAATGTATGTAATAGGTTAAAGACCTTAATACCCTACACATGGTTGCATTGTAAAGTTGTATTTGGTTGTGGTTCTCATGTGTGTTGCAGCCTTTTCCAGTACTGCTTGTATTTCAATAGCCAAATAAATACCGGCCGTTGTTTACCTTAACACTGATGCATACCAAACTACGGGCCAAAACTTTTAGGGTTGTCTTAGATTTATGAAAACAAATAAACTACATTTTGTCTTTAAGTAAACTGGTAAAATAAAGGGGCACAATAAAAACCTGCTGCCTCTAGAAACATACAGTTCTTGATTAGCTAGCTAGAAAATGTTAGCAAGATTTTAATTACAAGACATGAGCCTTTACATGACAAGGTTTCAATTTATCTTATTTTGCAGCAATAATGGGTCATGGTAATATGTATGACCACTATTCAGGTTTGAAGTTGGCCAAGCTATATTTATAAAGCGACATCCCTAGTAGTGTTTGATGTCTTACTGTATGTCATATTGTTTACTTCAAGTGCCAATGTTGCTTCTTCTAGGACATCCTTCAAGCCACGGTCCCAAACCCCCAGATTTTCAGTTCAAAGCTCTATGGTTCAACTGTATCATCAGAACTTGCAGCTGGCAGTAGAGATAACGTTTAGGATGCAACGAAACTGGCACTGTACACAGGGACTGGGGTATCTTGACATTCCGGAAGCCCCAAGCTTTGCTGTACTGTTTGTTCATCTGGCAGATCCAGTTCATCTCTGCTGGTCAAGCACAGTTTCTGCTGGTGGTGAACAACATCAATATCTTGTGAAAAGTTGAAAGATATATGATTACACTTAATTTTTTGAACCCTAAACTTTAGTTATAATTGCCTTATCTTTTCATAACTTTAACAAAAAAAGATATGGTCTGTGTACTTGACAGACACATCCAATGCCTTAATGAAAAATAGGTTCAATGTCTGGTCTGGTAAATGTTCACAAAACTGTTGATGGTGGAATCATGGTGAATACGAAATCACTCTTCTATGTTTATACACTAATTTTTATTAATGGTATTTGGTTGCATTCCGATTCAGGAAACACTCTTGTACATTGAAGGTTTCTCAGTTTTATGTTTACATACAGCAATGTATCTATAGAGAGTTACATCTCCCCCTGCTGTCCATATTACAGTAATGTCTTTTTAAATGCTTGTTGGTTCTTGTTTATAAAACATGGCGGATACTAAGCTTTACCTCAAGTCTTTTTTCTTATTTCAGCAAATACATATCCTAGATTGTGATTAATGCCGGAAGGTGTTTCATGTTACTGTATATTGTTTGTGGGATATTTAATGTGGCATAGTGGCAACCTTTTAACAGGTTAATTGGAAATTACTACTCCCACTGAATTATCCTTAAACAATTGTCTTACAGGTTCAAAGTTGAGCGTGTTTTAAAAATATAAAGACATAAGATAGAATCATTAGAGGTTTTTTTTGCACTGTATGGATCTCCAGCTTGTTTATTCATAGACAGAGCACAGGTTGGACTGAGTTTCAACCTCAGGCAGGCGGTTGTGTGTGGGGCTACTGATGTAGATTTAAAGTGGCTGTGTGGAGTGCCCATGGTGACAAAACATCAGCACCTTTGAAAGGCAAACAGTCTACACACTTGAAACTTTTATTCATCCTGATGTGCATGCTGTGAACAATTCCTCTGATTTAGGATTGGAAATAATGAAAGTGGAATGGCTGGAGACGCCTCAGGGTAAGTGATAACACTGCTGTAACTGTGATGTATAGTTGCAAGTCTCATTGTTCTAGTTCTTCCCCTTTGACATCCTACTCTTTGGATTAACTCCTCAATTTGTATTGCTGCGTTTAACAAACTGTGTCTTTACAGTAAATGGTAGACTACTTTATGTAACAGTACTGACAGTCTTCACAAGATGGAGTCCTTGTCAGGAAAATAACTGGTTAGGAAGTGCCTGTACAAAACATAATTATATCTGAATTATAATTCACCTTTACAAATTTGCCTTGTACCAACTAACTGGTTTCTCCATTCTAACTACACGGTTCTAGCTTATTATTTTTGCCAAGCATAGCGTACAGATGTACAGTGACAGGGACAGTAGTAAAACATCTCTAACAGGACAGTAGCCATTGATGTTCAGTAGAGTTTTAGTGCTGGTACTTTAATTGTCAGAGTTGGATCTTAATCAACATACACATAGCATACATTTTTAAACAAGGTAACTTAAATCTTTGTTGACTCAAAATCATCACTCCTGAATCACAGCGGCATTTTAAACGCTTCTTATTCTACATTTTAGACAGATTGTGATTATTCCAAAACTGAGAGGAGTAATGAACTACAGTTCTTAAACTGAAGTTGCATATCTGCGTGGCCAGCCATTTGCTTTATTGCCGTTCGATCCCAGTGGTTTCCTGTCTTCTGTAGCTACATGAGATTAATGAATGAAAAGGAAATAAAAGGCTAACGCTAAGTTAATTGGCTGGCCTAATCAGCTAACTATACTTGAAAAATGCTTGAGAAATGCAAAGTCTAGTGGTACACATATGCATTAAGAAGGCAACACATACATTCTGAAGTAAGTTATAATATTATTAATATAATTTTGCATCTACTCATTCCTAATGCAGCTCTACAAACACTAAACCGCTAACTTAAATGTCTGTGTGTCAACTCGCTTCTTTTCTGGTATGTGTGGGGTAGAGGTTGGATTGCAACCTTGTATTCTATTAAATATGAGAATCGTTCACTATTCCACTAAACAAAACTGAACCGCTACATTGAGTGCCAACCCAAGAACTACACATCCTAACCCAACAGTACCAGCAGCAGTGATGCTAAACATGCTAAAACATCCTGGACAGCCAAAAATGATGAAAAGTTGTCTATGGTCCCCACGTTGCACTAACCATAAACAACTATAAGAAGTAATTTGTCTTAATTGGGAAACATTTCAAGGAGGAATTATTTGTTCCCAGGTATTTCCATGAAAACGATCAGGTGCCTAACCACACAAAAAAGGCCCATGAACATCCGTGCCACCTCATCCCCACTGGAGTAGGGAGATTAGGATGCTGATCTCCTCATCACCATGTCCAAATCAAAAAAAGATGTTTGCTTTGACATTAAGAGGAGCAACATCACTGAACACTGCGATGTATCCTTGTAGAACCAAACAACCCACATCCAGGGAATCCAACAGCACATACACCGGCAGGCCATATCCAGCGAGGCCAGCCCGACTCCTGCCATCCAACTATTGCTAATTTGGACAGAATGACATGGCAACCAGAAGGTCCACAGTCCGACAAGGCAGCTTTCCAACACTTGCACCACATAAAGCATCTTCTGAACACAGTTAGTTTCATTATGATTATGATGTTTGAGATATGCTAAAACTGATTAAAGGGTTAAAGACAACCTACACGTACTGTATGTAGTTCATTAACTAAGTAATTTGTTAAGATAATATTAATATATTAGCCATTTCTGAGTAATTTAGATTGCACAATTTATGATACAGCAGTAGAAATACAAGCATACTACATCTATAAAAACCTTTTGTAGCTGCAGCAGTGATCTGTTTCCAGTGGCAGCCAACATGCCTTAAAAATAAAACTCCCTTGTGCTATCACTCTTGAACTTCATTTCTGTATGACGTATGCTTGCCAGCACCATGTTTATGGGTTTGAATCCCACTGAGGGAAATACAAATGTGAGGAGTGTCATCCTCTACATTTCAAAATCTGAATATAGCAGGCAAATGGTTAGTGATTAGTTAAACATTAAAATGTGTCTAATTAAGCAATACCAACAGCTTTTTTAACAAATGAGAAAACAATCATGTCAAATGTCATGTGACCATTGTATTCTGAAAGGTTAGTTCTTTAAATTATGTACTTTAATGTGAAATGTGATTCTAGGTGAAACGCTTTTTTAAAACACTGCTTTATTCATGATTTCTTATAATGTGTCTAATATGTTTTGTTGTGAAAATGTCCACTTACCACACAACAAAATTACAAAAGAAGTTGCACAATCTAAGAAAGTTACAGGAAGTTTTAGAAAGAAACGCATTTTTCTAATCGAAGGTTGTAAAAGTTTTTCGGGTTTTGTACTGTTGTTAATACTACAAATAAAAAATGGAAAATGGAAATGTAATGTTATGGAAGTCTCAGATTATCAGAATAAATGTAATACCATTAAAATACGTATGTCGCTTGAGTTGAACGTCTCTAAAACCAAAGTAATTCACGCAAACGCAGCCGTTGCGCACGCAGCGACAATCACCTGGTTGGATTCGAAAGCGAGTCACATGTCACATGATACGGTTCAGTGTTGAGCAACATGGCTGCACGGCAGGAGTGAGTATTCTGTGTTGTTTTCTCTTCGTTTTTGTAATTGAATTTGCAATCGTTTGTTCATTCACGGCTTTAAGCCTGATCTGCTAAACTAGGTCTTTCACGGAGCTATGTCGAGGATGACACATTATCGGGTTGAAAGCTAGAATGTTGTTCACATCTCACTGCAGTAGTGAACGAAACCTTTTTGATTTAAATAGTCCAAGATCACATGATTTAGTCTCCTAAATAAACGGTAGCTAACTAATTTTTTTCTAACTATTTAATTGTAATGTTCAAAATGTCCGAATCCATTATAAATATATGAAACCAACTTTACTACTTTGTCTACTGCTTAGGGATAGGTACAAAGTTAGGGAGTTCGGTTGTTATTATTAACATGGATTTGATATTAATTTATATCTTACATTTATGTCATTTTAATGTACTAGTTACATTTCTTTAACAGGAACCACACTTACTTAAATGACGGGTTTAGAAAGGTTTGTTAGGTTTACTAAAGCTGGAAAGTGATTAACAAATGAAATTGAGTAACCTTTGATCATATATATCAGCCACAGTGTTATCTTTACCACAAACTCGGCATCAATAAATCTGTTTGATTTAGGGCAATAATGTTCAACATTTCCATCTGTTGTTCAGTATTAACTCTTCCAGAAAGTTCCGGATCTTCGTGTTCTCACCACTTTTGCTAAGGTCTCACTTAAATGAGACTGTAAATGGCCCCCCACCCTAAACAGCCCAGGACTAGCTAATACCATTCTGGTCACGTTCTGTAAGGGATCATGAGCAGGGGACAAGTCGTGTCATTGCTTGAATTCAGTCTTGTAAACGTTTGGTGCAATCTTGTAAATGTTTCACACGCTGCCCCCCCAAAACATGGCCTGAACTATTTGTTTTTCCAACGCTGTCTTTCTGTAGACCCGTGTATTGGCTGGGCAAGGACACACTGAAAGTGTCAGCTGCCCTGTTTGCAGAGAACCGGCGGCGACTATGCCAGGGCCTGAAGGCCCGGGAAGGGCTGTCCCCCAAATCTGTGGTTCTGCTGCAGGGTGGAGAGCAGAAGCAGAGATACTGCACTGACACAGACATGCTCTTCCGACAAGTGGGTCAATACTACAATTGAGTTCAGTTTGGACCTCTTTTTTTTAACAACGTCAATGATTCTTATATGCTATCAGAAATAGGCTATGTATATGACTGTCAGAAAACAAAAAACCTAGTTCAAAATGAATACATTTAGAAAGATATTTCTCATGAGACAATTCAATATTGCTGCCCTGTTAGAGACATACACATACATAACATACATACACAAACTATAACACATAGACTCATGTTGAAACCAAAAAATTATTAAGCAAATTAAAATACATTTATATTTTAGATTCTTCCAAGTAGGCACCCTTTGCCTTTATGACTGTCACTTATTCCATCATTATGTTTGCCAAATAATGACTAAACTGTTTTTATTGAGTTTTATTTTTAGAATCATCACTTTTTTACACTCTTTTCTGTTCCAGTTCAATAAAACAATTGTTGAACTGTTCCACCCTGTACATATTCCTACATGAACACGATTTTATGTTAGAAAAAGCTCTATGAGTGAGCATGTTAGATATAGCTCTATGAGTGAGCAATATTGTGTTAAAAGTATGTTGAACTCTTGACCAGGATTTACAGTTCCGTATCAAGCATGTTAGAATCATGAAACTTGATTCATTTTCTGTATAATAAAGCCTAACAATAGTTTTACAATTTTAGTAAGACATAAGTCATTGAACTGAGAAATAGACTGAACAAAGATTAAGTAGTTATTAACCTTTGAGCTGTTCCATCCAAAAAAGACACATGCTCATATTAAAACATTCAAACCTTTTCACTGTTTTACTATTAAAAGTCAGTATATTTATTCTGAGACAGAAATGGCACTGCATGGTAGGAATGACATTTGGCATGTTTTTAGAGTCAATTACAGATAAATGCCATTAAGAACATTAGGGGATATATTTTAATATTGATCTCAGCAGGAATCATACCCACAATCTCTTGTTGCTTCTCCAGCTAAGCCAAAGTGGATCACACATGATGGTGTTGATGGAGATGTAACTCTGTCTGACATTTGACTTACTGTGGTTATTTCTGAAGGAATCCTTCTTCCACTGGGCTTTTGGAGTGACTGAAGCCGACTGTTATGCAGCTATTGATGTAGACACAGGAAAATCCATTCTCTTTGTTCCCAAGCTGCCTGAGAGCTATGCAACCTGGATGGGAGAGTGAGTACTTTGGGGATAAAGTGTCCCTATGATATAGTGATATAGTACAACTGAGAGGGGTTGCGCTCATGCTAGAATAGAAAGTGTCCGGTGTGAAAGCGAAACAATTGATAACAAATAGGATACTCGCACTCATGACATTAATAAGGCAAATAGTCTCTGATGTTGGTCATCTTATTTTTTTGTGCTTTTGACCTTGTCTTTTCTAGCTGTGGATACAGTAACGCTGGAGAGTCTTCTCCAATGTGAAGCAGGGTGGATTCTTTCTACCTTACCACCCTACCGCCTTAATGAAAACTTGACCTTGCATGTTTTCTCAAATCCAGTTGTGTAAAACCAACTGTCACCTCTGCTTTAATCTGTATTTTCTCATTTCTATTTCATTGGCTTTACTGATGGAATCTATGTTTTATATATTCAGTATTTTCATTGCTATATACATTATTTATTGTGTATGATGTCCATTTGACGCTATTAGATTTCTCTTCAGTTTAATGTTCCATGTCAGATCTTTGTCAGTCGGTGCTTTGTTATTTATTCTGTGTGCTCCTTGTCTTTTTATGTTAACTTGACAACACTTTGTTGTTAAATACAGCTTTGTGCTTGTACATGTTGATAATTTAGATTTTTTTTGCTTTTGTGCACCTGGCACATCAGTTTTCAGGATGGATTAAATTAGAATACTTGGATTTTCCTTTTCAATGTCATGAATGCGAATATTCTGTCCTTTTTCCTTCCTATGCTATAAAATGTTGCAGATGACCTTATGTATATACAAGCAATATATGCTATTTCATTGATTTAGTCACACTAATATTTGCCATTCTGGCTCTCTAAAATGTCTGATAACATTTGAGTTTTGAACCATTAGACCATCTCCAAAATAACTGTATAATTTCATCCATTGGTCAAAATGTAATTTTTTATTAGACACACTAGAGTCGCATCTTTGCCCAAAATTTACTGTAAGGAATTGTAAATGTATTAATATTGTTTATTTTTAGGACTGCGTGGGTGACTGTGATCAGGTTGGAGACAGTCACCTCACCATGTTGTGTATTCTGAACAAAATGTGAGTTTCCTTTTCAAACCTGCTCATTAAACAGATGTTATTTGTGTCTGTCAGGATCTATCCGAGGGAACACTTCAAGAAACAATATGCAGTTGATGAGGTGCAATACACCTGTGATGTAAGTTTTTAGGTCTACATGGAAAAAAAACCCATGTTTGTTATAATGCAGCTTCCTTGTAATGTAGCTTAGTTAGTTTTTCTCGGTTAGTTCATGTCATCTTTCTCTGATCCTTAATTATGCTGTCTTTCTAATTCCATACAGATTGCTGATTTCCTGTCCAAGAAGAAGCCTGAAGCCCTTCTAACTTTGGTATACTGCCTTTTAAGATTCTTAAGATGTTGATGCTATGATATACGCTGGCTTCAGAAATTATTCAAATGCCTTCTTTTGTGTTATAGATTTAAAGGATGTTTCTTCCCAGATTCATATTTGGATGAAATAACACTTACCTTGATTTGTTTATGGAGGCCCGTATGTAAATTGTTCACGACAAGCCGTTATTCACCTCTGTACCAGCCTGGAGTTAGCATTATTAGTATTGTCTAAATTCATGATTTATAACTGTGCTTTCCAAGCAATAAAAGATGCATTGTAAGCAGAAATAAACATTCAAAAAAATACTTCAAACAAAATTTTGTAAATGTTCACCCTAGCGTAGATAATTCTTTTGGACGGCATACTTACGAAACTGCTGCCCGAATTTGGTTACTTCAAACTGGCACTGTGCAACCTGTTCTGCCAGTTGTAGCAACACCGCCTTTGTGATTCATCAATAATGGTAATAATCGGTAGCTAGCAAATGCTAAGTAGTGGTTCCGGGTTGTACGTCAACTTGATACCTTGTTAACTCAAGACACTGATTGATATCATGAATTTGTACTCCATACACTCAACACCATGCTTCACTATTGGGTTGGTATTAGACAGTTGATGAGCTGTACCTTGTTTTCACCAGATTGGCATTGGGGCCTAATATTTCAAGAATATTTTTTCTTCATGATGCCTCGTTAATGTAGGGCTTCATTGATGGTTGTCCTGGCAGGTTCTCCCATCTTTGCAGAGAAATTGTAAAGCTCCTTTGGAGAGGCCCTTGGGTTCCTGATTGCCTCCCTGACATAAGGCCTTTTTACCAGGTTACTTAGTTTGGCCAGGCGGCTAGCTGAATCATTTAGCAATTTCTGTGACCAACGTACCTGAAAATCAATCTAATTTGATCGCGGCAATTGCGTTTGTGATTTGGTTACTTCAAAGTGAAGGTCCTTTTTTCATGGGATCTCAATACTTTCCGAAGGGTCTAAACTATAAAATAGTGGGGTACAGTAGTAATTAAAGTACATGTAACTATAAGAGACACCGAGTGGGCCTAATAAGTGTATTATGTTTCTTTCAGCGGGGCCAGAATACAGATAGTGGGAGTATTTGCCGCGAAGCCTCCTTTGAAGGAATTAGCCAGTATGTTTAATCTGTATCACTTTACATCTTCATGAATTCAACTATTATTTGTAAGTTATTGTACAGGTGTAATGTTGCAATATGACCTTGTCTTTTTTTCAGATTCAAAGTGAACAACACTCTTCTGCATCCTGTCATTGTGGAATGGTCAGTACTGTATGATACTGTATTCACCACATAAACATTGGTTTCTACAACATTTCTGTCATGAACAGTAGTAACATTTGATGTATATGAGAAATATAAATTGGCAGTATGCGTTTCTTTTATTTTAAAAAACATTATACAACATTATAAAATATTTATACAACGAGAAATAAGGGAACTTAAAAAACATTTGTGACCTAGAATGCAAAGCTGAATCAATAGGCTTTTGAAGACTGCAGTTGTCACAAAGTGCTGTTACAGATACAATCAATAGAGTTCATGGACATTTGCTTGGAAAAACTCCCTAGCAGGTCGAAACTTAGGAAGAAACCTAGAGAGGAACCAGTACTCTGGCTGTGCCGGGTAAATGGTATAGGAGTACCAGATTACAATAACATTAAAGAATGTGAGCTGGGTAAACAACCTTTAAACATAATCCAAGTCAACTGCCTGACAAGGTGGACAAGGACAGGAACAATCAGGTGGGCAAGAGCAGTGGCAGAGCTGCAGTCATCAGGCAGCGATCTGCAACACAAACAGGAGGACTTTGGACAGGTGTGGTCCAAGAGCTCATGTCCTGAGTTGAAACAGAACAGGACACAAGGAAAATGTTGAGAGTGCAGTATTTGGATTTACAATGTAAAATTTACCCTACTTTCCCAGCACAATAATACATCCTTGGGGCTTAGACAGGGATGTCCAGTGACAGTGGCCCTACCTGAAGTGCTTTAATTTGGATGAGGTCAGAAGTTGTCATTGTAGTATTGGGAGTGTTTTATCTGCAGTGTGTTTGGAGACAATACTGTGCTGAAAGACAATACATTATGGCCATGTCTTGTTAGGTCAATGAGTGTACTTTGGTGCCAGATGATTTTGCCAGATGCCATGCAAGCACTTAACTGGATTTTCTCCCTTTTTTGAATACTGTACTCCGATATAGTCTGCTTTGACATTTCTGGACAAAAATGCATTATTGTTACTTTCTGTTTCTTCATATTCTAATGTTGGACAGTGTTTTTACAAGCAAATATATGCTTACTGCCCAGATAAATAACTAGAAACAATTTGCTCAAGTAGTTTTATAGGTTTAAAATGAGTTAGGTGGTGACTGCATCTATGATGTGAAGAGAATTATTAGGAAATGTATTGTGGTTGAAGTCATGACCGACAAATGAAAACACCTCATTAACATGAAGGCAAGATGCATATTTTGTTCTGTAGTTTAGTTAGGGGGCTATCAGGCTCATCCAATAGTTAGGATTACATTAGTAATAACTAACCAAATTTAAATTACAATCTCAGTGTATTTTGATTTCTAAGTCATTTCATTGTCATTTGACTGAAAGCAAAAAAAAAAAAAAAATCTAGTATGTTAAGTGGTATATATTCATCCAAGACTTCTCTTCCAAAAGCCGGCTGACTAAGACTGATATGGAGCTGGAGGTCCTGCGCTACACTAACCGTATTTCCAGTGACGCCCATAAAGAGGTAAACTGCAAGGCCAGACAGACCTTTCACACAGGGTGATGAGGCTCCAGCTATGTGCCATTTTATTAATATAAAAAGTTGTGCATCTCATGAAGATAATTTTCAGACGCTCTGCCATGATACTCCAAATTGAACTCTGATGCACCCTTTGTCCTTTGTTCATCCTTGATGTCTTGAAGTCACATGACGTTTCAGCTGACCTTAAGTCCTTTTTTGTTGACTTTCAGATAATGAAGAAAGTGAAACCTGGACAAAAAGAATATGAGATGGAAAGGTGTGGGGATCTTTTTGGTATTCATATTTTTAAGAGCATTGCTTTTAAAACTGACAGTAAATTTGAACGGCATTGCATGCACTGTGTACAGTTCCATGACATGAGGAGTACGTACTCTGTGCTGTCTGCTTGTGTAGGTAAAACAGCATGTTTTGCATCTATGCCTAAGTGTGCTCATCTACATTCACAGCACTACTGATATGACAATCGTTGGCAAGATTTGGAAGATGAGCCAAAAGCTGCCTACAATTGGTTTTGGTCTTCCCTCCCTCATTGTTTAATGTTTAGGTCATAAACTACAGACAAAACAACAGGCTCTTTTTTGGTCACCTCTGGCTCTTGAACGCTAGGCCGCCCTGTTTAGTTCATAGATATTTTCCAAATCATGTAGCACCAGCCACCCAAAGAACAGGATCTATCTACTGTTTCTGCAGAAAACGTGATCTGGGTGGCAGAAGAGAAAATAATGAAAGTTACTATGTTTTCCCTTGCACATCCCACTATCTGTCTAATTGACCGCAACACGGATTTGCAGCAGAGAATATGTAGTGCAGTCAATGACTCAAGTCTCAAGTGACAAGACAAACTAGTGAAGGTTGAGTTCAAAGGCTTTACCAGGTTTAGGATTAGGTAATGGGCATTGCCGTTAATGTTCAAAATATGGATTCTACCATCAGTCCGTATACATTGATGTACACGTGCAGTACTCTCCTTCCCACCTTAAACAAGCCTGTACTAGCTGCCACCATTCCCGTCTAATTTGGCACGAGAAGATGAGGAGACAAGTCCTGTTATGGTTTCCCTTTTTGTCTTGTAAACTCTCAGAGTTTTTTTTTGTATTTGTCCTGATCTCAGTGCTTTACTGTTCTAGTCTGTTCCAGCACTACTGCTACACCCATGGGGGGATGCGTCACACCTCCTACACCTGCATATGTGGATCGTAAGATGTTTTACTTGACTACAAAAACAGTTTTTTCTAAAGGAGAACATATTTAAATAAAATATGACATCTCAGGTCAATTTGAAAATAAAGACATGGTGTTCGACTTTCTCACTACTTTTAATGTCTCTTAAATGACATAGTTGAATGCTTACATCTTCCGCAGCGGAAACAACAGCTCAATACTCCACTACGGCCATGCGGGAGCTCCCAATACCAAGACCATCAATGATGGAGACATGTGGTGAGTCTGAAATATGTGGAAGCTAAAATGATCTGAGGTCTGTTTTACAGTTTGGTGGTGCCTTGATGTGGTGCAATAGTTGTAATTGGGATTTGGTGATCATGATTGATCTTGTCCACCTGCCAGAAGAAGGTGTATGGAACTGTGGATGAAAGGGGTTGGGAGGGTCAGCCATGATCTCCTCTGCACACCTTATTACCCTAATGTCAAAACGATGACAGATCGCCCTTGTCAAGTCTTGTGGGTCTGTAAATAATTAGCCAGCAGCAAGTTAGGCACTGTTCACAGTTTAAGTAGGCTAGTGGAAAGGTTGACACTGGGCTGCTAAAATCTTCAGATTGGAGGGTATTTTGACTTTGTCTTACACAGAAATTGGTGACTGTTCTGTTTATTAATGTAAATGGATTCTCTTGTTAATTTTGAGAAACGATTTGGCTGAGCCATATCTAGTAGATATGTTTTTGTCAGAGTAGAAAAACATGAAGTTTTCCCAAAGTGTGCTGTTATACATGCTTTGTCTAAGCGAATTGCAGTTGTTACCAAATGCGACAGGGCCTGAAAGTATGACATGATCAGTTTGTGATTTAAAGTTTGACATTAAAACGAAGACGTTCTGTTAAGGTGGTGTGTTAAACAATCAGAAATTATATTCACACATCCCCAAATAAGCACTGCATTTGGACAAGGGCCAGGTAACTAAACATTGAGCACGCCATAAAAAAACAATAAAGAAACTGACAAATCGTATATTTTCCTTTTAGCTTCGTAAACAACTTGTCCGGCCTGTCGGGGAGAAAGCTAAGGCTGTATAATAATGCATTTAATAAAGTAATACTGTTATCCAACATATACAAGAGATATATGTAGATTCAAATGCACTACTGGTGGTGATGTACTGTAATGGGAAACAGATGGACACTAACGATCTAACGACAAATGGTTCACAAACAATGAATTGTGAAACAATGAATTTACAGCTCATGAATTTTCAGGAAGAGGCATTCATGGGCGTATTCCTTGACTCAGCATTTTAATTGAAATCGCTTACTCAATACATATCTTCACATAGGCCAGAGGAATACTCTTAGTAAGTGTCAATTTCAGTCATTAAGGGAAAATGCAATTTGGAAGTTTCTGCTTTTTTTATTTATTTTTTATTGCTTGGGGTGACAATTGCTTTGCTGATGCTTAGCCTGGAGTGTAATAACAGAACCAGGAGCAGGTGTTTCACAAGATACATACATCTGGAGCATTTTATCTCTCCAACAAACATGGTGGATGTTGAAGAATTGCATTCAAATTAAACTGGACTGACAATGTGTTAGATCAAACGACTCACTTATTTACTGTATCATACTTATTTACTGTATTGTCTTGTTTCCGTCATCTGGATTCATTCCATTCCATGTTAGCCCTGAGTACCTGCAATGGGTTTAGACCTTGACTGAAAACTATTTGGACTGAGTTTGACCCTCAGGCAGGCGGTTGTGGGGAGGGCTACTGATGGAGATTTAAGGTCTCTGTGTGTCTGAGTGACATTGGCGACACAACATGAGCTCTTTGGAGCAAACCTAGCCTCTGCTAAATGTTTACTCATTTTGATGAACAGGCTATGAACAATTCTGATTAACATTTGGAAATAATAAAAGAGGAACTGCTGTATAGGCCTCAGGGTGAGGGATAACACTGCGGGGACGGTGATCTGTGTGTGTTTACTTACAGCCTGTTTGACATGGGCGGCGAGTACTACTGCTACTCCTCTGACATCACCTGCTCCTTCCCGGCCAATGGAAAGTTCACTCCCGATCAGAAGGCCGTTTATGAAGCTGTTCTCAAGTCATCACGGGCAGTCATGTCTGCCATTAAACCTGGTATGACCACGCGTTACGTCGGCAGGATACGTGAAGCCTTCACTATACATGCAGTACACAGTGTTTTCCAAAGCAGGGGTAGCAACCCCATGTGAGGTCTCCTCCAATAATCACTCCTGGGTTTCAGGGATCAAGTGGACAAAGATGCACCGTCTGGCAGACCAGGTTCACCTGGAGGAGCTGTTGAAGATTGGGATCCTGCTTGGAAGTGTTGAAGACATGATGAAGGTCCACATGGGCTCGGTCTTCATGCCCCATGGACTGGGACACTTGCTGGGCATTGATGTGCACGATGTGGGTGGCTACCCAGAGGTCAGTGCCAAAGACCCACACTGCGTTCTTAGCCACGGTCGTCTAGAACCGAAGAGTGGCCCTAGATTTGCTTGTTTTCCCATAAGAACACAGATAACTACGGAAGAATGCTCGTTTTGGCACAATATTTTAATGAGAAAATACAGAGACTTATATCAATACCACCTGGCCCTCCCTGTTTTGAAAAAACAAATGTATCATAAATGTTCCTTGGTTGGACAACTAATGTTCTATGCTTTTGTTCTTGTCCACAATTCACACTGGTTATCATGTTTCTTGGGCTAGCCACGAAAAGTCTGTGCTAACTCTGCTCTAAAGCACAGTCAGCTAACTGGGGGCTAATGATTGTACAAGCCCATCTTAAGATGTGCTAGGGTTATCATCCTGGGCCAAGGTGCAGTGTAAACACGCCTACAGTTTTCTATTTACTAGAAAACTAATGGTCAGTGCTGCGTGAAGTTCAAGATATACTTCCAAAAATACATTTAGCAAATTTCCGAGGGACAATCAGGTAGATGTGTTGTATCTTATTACACAGGGTATCGAACGGGTAGATGAGCCCGGTCTGAAGAGCTTGAGGATGGGCCGCCTTGTTCAGGAGCGTATGGTCCTGACTGTGGAGCCTGGCATCTACTTTATAAACCACCTACTGGACCAAGCCTTGGCCAACCCACACCAGAGCTGCTTCATCAACAACGAAGTGCTGGCTCGCTTCCGCGGCTTTGGAGGGGTATATTTACCTACCCTACCCTACCCACATAGAGTTTCTAATCCCTCTTTTTGTGACTTGTGTCTTACTGTCAGTGCCAACAGCCCAAAGCCTGCAAAACACTTTGTCGTAACTCCATGGCAGCAAATAAGATGCACAAGTTTTTCTTTCTCTAAATTCCCTGCTTGAATTTGTTCTTTTTTGGTTCCTTACCTGCTGTTGATTATTCATTTTGGCTCTAAGACTGAAATGTTTTTCCTCCCTTTGTTTTCTCCGTATGTCCAGGTGCGTATTGAGGATGACATTGCGGTGACTGCTGATGGAATTGAGCTGCTCACCTGTGTCCCTCGTACAGTGGATGAGATCGAGGCATTTATGGCCGACTGTGGAAAATCCTTCTAAATCAAAGCTTGTCTAACCCAATCTTTTTTACACTTTTTAATCTGTTTTCTGATTTTAAATGCGATACAGATGGTATCATATTTACCTGACACATATATTGCGATATAGCCATAAATGCAAAACCTTCAATTCAGTAAATGCAGTGTCAGTAGCATAACACTGTAATTCATAATATACATAAAACATGCATAGCCAACTGCAGGTCTCTGGCAGAAAAAATTATATCAGTGAAGTCTGCAACACTTCTTGTGGTGATTTTATTTACAATGTTGTGTAACCTGCTGCGTCTTAGTAAAGAAAGAGTTAAGATTACTTTTTACTTTAGACTGCTGTGTAAAATCAATATTGACCACAGTATATCAGTGCTTGGTATATTGCTTCAAGACAGTGTCATAGATGCTTTATTTTTGTTATATACAATTCTCATAATCTACAGTGCAATTAAAAAAATCCCTCAATTTGCTGAAAACCAATATGTGAAATTTGTGTACTGTACATTTGTGTGTTTCTATATTTGAAATATTGAGAAATGATTTAATTGGTATTGCATTCAAACCCACTTTGGCAATGTTTTTGCAGTGTCTTTATTTACAATATTCATCCTGTTTCCATGACTACTATTTCTGAAGTGAAAGCATATCTGTGAGGGAGGTCACCCTGGTAATATTTGTACCTAAGTACCTAAGAGTAGTCTGTTTATTTGACCATGGGATAAATATATAAACTGGCTGCAAAACCGTTTTGAATGAATTGAGCCATATATCACAGGTTCATGAAGCTCTCATACAAAACAACATTGAGTTGCCTTGAAACATTGGACTTCTTTTTTGTTAGAGATTTGTTTCCAAAAAGTAGGCACAAAATAAAAACAGAATATTGTACATCACATGTATTTGCGTTAGAATAACAAAGGGTGAAGTATTGATCATTTATAGCATTTTTCACTCTTACATTTCCTCAGTAAAAAAAATATGTTATGTCCTTACAGCCTATGGAGCCCGTGCCAGACCTAACACCTTGTTACACTTACAGGATGAGAATTCATTAACCATTTCTCTCTTCTAATACAGTAATACGTTGGATGGATTCCAAAAGGAACACTGTGGGCAATAGTTTGGCAAGATTATCTGCAAGCATGCTGTTTATCACTCAAATAAATCAATTTGTGAAAATGCTAGTATATGTAGTATGATGAATAATGTTATGAATAATTTGTCACATGAGCTGAGAAAATGACTTTTTTTTCTCTATTCTCACACTAGTATTGGGCTGGTATTCATGAAACTCGTCGTAGCAATATAACACAGTAGGTATTTCATCAGAATCCCAGAGCAGTCTGTGAGTTCATTTGATCAATTGGGCCCTTTTAGTTTCCTAAGACTTCTAACTGTCTCTGTTTACCATGCTTCGTAATTACTAGATTCCTTTTCTACGCAGTGATTGGTGGAAAGGCCACAGACGGTTTCACACTGCTACCAAAAGGGGCCACTGGTGACTGATAAACCAGCTCCATCTCTGGGGACCCCAACAAATAAATAAAAAGGCTCTGTAATGTTTTATTCAGTCACTGAGAGGATATGCGGAATTGCCTTCAGTTCAACAATTCATACATACATTCATACTATATTGTATATACCTTACATAGTACATACACCGCAGTGCTGAAAAAATTATAATTTTAGATCTGAATTTGTTGAACAGATTTCCTTAGTTGAGCTAGTTAGCTGTCACTTACAGCGGGGTCAAAGTCTACCTTAGCGCTGGAATGTTGGTCAAACTGCAGGTCTCTCACTCGCAGAGAATCAGATACACCCCTCCGCACATACAAGGTTGTTAAATAAAAATTAAATGGAAAAATACACATTTTCTGTCTCAGCACAGCGTATTTGAGAAGTACAAGCAATTGTGAAATATGCTGTACAACCTAAATGGGTGTGGCAACACATGATTAATTCCACTTCAAATGAATATTAGGAGATTTACAAAATATGTCAGACTTTGTTTCCAAAGCAGGTCTGTTCTGTATATTTATGTCTTTGTAGCTAAAACTAATGCAAGTCCCTGCAAGACACCTATACTTTGTGACCTGACCCAAAATCTACATGTATATTGTGACTTACTGAAATCTTTGGCTAACTAAACTGCAACAGGATGTTGGATAGTATGTAATCGAGCTCTCAGGATACATAATTGCTGACGATTTTTGTAAGACTTCATATTGCATGTAGTTAATTATATCATAAATAATGTTGATCTAAAGGTAATAAAAATAAAAATGTGTCTACATTGTGATCATGTTGCTTTACCTTTCTGTCTCCTCTTGTGTAAAAGGTCCAGTTAGCCAGGGGTCCCATCACAGATGCATTAGCAGTCCTTGGTATAACAGAACCCCTACTCACACAATATTATTTCTGCACATTGTTCACTGTTCCCAGGTTTCAGCCGAATACCCCTTTTCAAGACCTTTAGGCTTTCAGGTGACTGGCAGCTGCAAACTGCTTCACACTAAACCAAAAACCAGAACACTATTCTTTCATGCCACAAAGTGATTCCAGACTCTTGTGTTTGGTGTGCTCTATCATGCCTCCTAATCATTGTCCTCCACTTATAGCCCTGTTACAAGTGTCCTCACAACCACCTTCCATGAGCTTTTCTGGTTGGCATCTCCTTACAAGCCAAGGTCAAGATGGCCTTTCGTTTCTTTGAAGTCACTCATGGTAAGTGTCCAGTCAAGTTTCCAACCAGAGGCAGGTTATCGACCGTTCTTTCCCATTTGGGTGTGTGTGCTGGGCCCAGGGACTGAGGGCTGGCTCTGGGCACCGGGTCAGGCCCAGACGGAGGTCTGAGGCCTGGTGAGAGAGGGCTAGCTGCGTCCCCGGTGTTGTCTGTCGGCCACTCGTGTACAGGAGGCACAGCACGTTGTCTTGTAGTAGTCGTACACACAAAGACGTGCTTGAACCACCACATTGCAGTTGAAGTACTTGTCTCGACAGTTTTCATCTGAAAAACAGTCACCTAAACAGTCAGTGAAGATTTGTGGTTCCAAGCGTTAAAAATCTTTAGGATTTAACAGACATTGCACGCATTCCAGTGGAGCCATTTTGGTCCTGCATTTGCGTTTTTTTTCTGAGAACACATTTAGTGCAAATACTGGTTGATTGTTTAAAATGTTTTTTTCAGTGAGGCATTTAGCTTTATAATCCTTCTTTACTCATCTTTACTAGTGGTGACAATAAATGTGGAGGGCAGTGTATGAACACTTCAGCCCTTCACAATATTAGCGTTACAATTACTAGGCAAGAGTAATGCTCTATAAAAAGACATTTCCATAAAAAAAAAAATCAATTTGAAAAGCAATAATAGCAACAAGGTATTTGGCTTCATGTGAAAACAGCAGCTCATTTTTAGAAAGCAAAATATTTTGTCCCCCCCCCAACAGTGCTGGACCGACATAATGAACCAATCCAACGGTTTACCATTCCAGGCCTTGATCCTACAACACGGCCGTGACTGACCTATGTGTGGCACGCAGGGATCCAGGCTGCACTCCTCTCTCTCCTGTGGCTTCAGGTGCTCCTCACAGCCCCCACTGGACAGGGTGTCGTCGGCCAGACAGCGCACCTCCCGCACACGGAAGCCCCCCTCACACGTCTTGGAACACTGACAGAAACAGGGAGTGTAATTCAACCCTCATTCTCCCATCATTCAGGTCCAGTTTTGTCAATTTCTGGAGCGTGTGTGTCTGTGTGTGTGTCTGTGTGCAGGTTACTCACAGCGCTCCATTCTGTGTGGTACCACTTGGCTCCACAGGCCTTGTGCTGGCAGCCCTGCTGATTAGGAGGCTTGTCCAGGGAGGAACATTCATAGGGCGGCATGGCGTTGAACCCCTCATCAGACTTCATCAGGCACACCACTGCCCTCTGCTGGCTGCCCGAGCCACACTCCGCTGAGCACTGGGGGAAGACGATCCCATTGGTCATGTGTGTTAAGGTGATCATCTGGTGACTCCAACTGTTCCATGTGACTGTTCCACAGGAGAGGTTATACAACAACAAAAACATACTCTAGGTGTAGCATGAGACATTGCCAGTTGTATAGCATTTACTATGAATTCAGGAGCAAAACCTTACTTATGCCAATACAGTTTTCCCCACAAACACATTTTTGTCCAGTCTTAACTAATCTTGTTTCCAAAACCTTACTCACAAATTTGCTGGGTTGATTGGTAGACTAAGCCAATGCCTGTCACATTGGACATTTCAAACAGCTTTTGTATTTGCTAATGAAGGCCAAATTTGACAGATGGTCCCACCAGACCTGTCAAATGTGGCTTTCATTAGTCAATAAAAAATATGTTATAAATGTCTAATGTGACAGGCATTGACATAGTCAGCTAAGTCTACCAACCAATCATCTTCCCCGTCACTTTTGTGCACACATGCCCCAGTTGCAAAACTGTAATGTTACTGTGGGGCTGTTGAGGGTACAATGCTCCTCTGTGGTTAACTGTAATGTTACTGTGGGGCTGTTGAGGGTACAATGCTCCTCTGTGGTTAACTGTAATGTTACTATGGGGCTGTTGAAGGTACAATGCTCCTCTGTGGTTAACTGTAATGTTACTGTGGGGCTGTTAAGGGGACAATGCTCCTCTGTGGTTAACTGTGATGTTACTGTGGGGTTGTTGAGGGTACAATGCTCCTCTGTGGTTAACTGTAATGTTACTATGGGGCTGTTGAGGGTACAATGCTCCCCTGCAATTCTTCAAGGCAGTTCACTTATTAAAACTCGATATTGTGATAAAACAATGTTATTACAGTAACTGGCTAACTGAAAAAAACAGTGCATTTAGAGATATTGAGCTATTAGCTGGTTAGCATCTCTTTTCTATTATGAACTTGCTGGCGCAGGCAAGACTAAATGTAACGGACAAGTGTTTTGATTAGCTTGAATAAAAAGAGGAATACTTTTTCAGCAGGACCACTCTAATTGATTGATATGGCCACTCAAGCTATGACCAACTTCATATGGTTATACTGCCAGTCCCATATGCACTGTGGGTGCGATGTTATGTCTTACCTGACTCCAGGGGCCAGTGAACCAGTCAATACGATTCTCACAGGGTCCGTTGTTACAGACATGAGAGTCAGCTGGGCGCTGGTGGCCACACCCCTCCAAAGGCAGGCTGCTAATGTGATTGGTCAGGCACAGAACACCACGGGTTTGCACGCCCATCCCACACTCAGCAGAACACTGCAGAGAACAAAGACGGAGTAAACTACAATACAGACAGTTAACATACAGTAGGCCAGGAACCAATACGGTCAGCCCAACAGGAGGCCTAGTGCTATTATTAGGCCGTCATCGGCAAAACAATTTGTTCCTAATTATCTTGCCTGGTAAAAGAAAATTTAAATATTTGTGTCACACTTTAGTTGGGACTTAAATATAATTTTACGTTGACATGCTACTTTATTGTACTAGATGCAACAACCAAGTCCTCCCATCATCCTAGCTACTTGTGCCGCATGGGTTGACGGAGTGGAGGGGGGGTGCCGGTCATTATATGTCTATGTTTCACCTGTCTTGTGTAGTCTAGTCTGTTCCTCGTTAACCCCTTGTTTAGTCTGGTATGTTCCTCAATAACCCCTTGTTTAGTCTGGTATGTTCCTCAATAACCCCTTGTTTAGTCTGGTATGTTCCTCGTTAACCCCCTTTTTTAACGAGAATGACCTCCTGTGAGGTCAAAAGGTCAAGATAGTGCCTGGCGGGTTTTTAAGTTCCAAGAAGGCCTTAGACCTTAAAGGGTTAAAGACCTTTGGTTCAAACAACCGCTGCGCCTGTGTCTTGCACTCTGACGATCGTGAGGGGAATGAGGCACAGATAATGTAAACAGCGATAGAGTACTTTTGAAATCCTCAGTCCTACACATACCTTTGTTCCCCAGTCAGTCAAGAACCAACTCTTGGCACAGGGCCCCATGTCACAGTTTTCATTGTCACTGGGTCGCAGCTTCATGTTGCACTCCTCGTCTGGCACCACGTCTCCCACGTTGCTGACACACTCCACCTGGCGGGTCCTCTGTCCCACGCCACAGGGAACCGAACACTATCGAGACAACAGACTGCATGAATCGTGTAAGAGGTAGCGGTTATCCCTACAGCTCTCTGGTAAATCATCTCAGATCATTAACATTAATAGACAAGTTTTTCCTATTTGAAGGAATATCAACAACAATAACTGATAATTATTGTACAACCCTGTTTTCCCAAAATGTGTACTAAATAATTTACCCATTATTGCATTATGTTTTTATTAGCATTTTACACCACTTCCCAATTTATTTGGAAATAGGGTTTTAATTGAGATGGCGTGACTACAATGTTTGCTAAAACAGTATATGCATAGTTACAATGACATTATGTATCTCATGTGTCTTCTTCATTCCTGACACGTGACCTAACATTAAAGTACAACTTATTCACATTGCAGCAGCACATCTAGTGTTCCAGTTTCCCAAGTTCTCGGTGGCGGGTGTTGTTCATACGACATCATAATTAATGTTGGCACAAACAGGGGTTAGGATTAGGCACAGGTGTCTGGTTAGGGTTAGGTCTGGGCTAACCAACTAATTTCAGGTCAGTTGCAATGATAGTCCTGGAGCAACATTAATTAGGAAGTTGTAGGATTAACACTAACACAGGGATATCCTATTGTGCAAATATTTATAGGTAAAAGTATTTTTGGGGGGGGTCCCCTAGACCCTCTGGCAGATTGAATCCCACCCAAGGTTAACTCCATGGCTACGCCTTGATATACAGTATACATTCTTAAAGAAAGTACTTATTAAAGTACTTTCTGTCAATATTTTCATAGTACAATACAAGTAATTTATTACTAGTTTTCCTATTAGTAATCTTCTTTTATGTAGGGAAACATAAGACAAGTGATTTGATCCTGAATAACATAAATGTAAAGGATTTTATAGAACATGTATCTCTGTAAAACTTCCAAAACAGTTTGACATTTTGTTGCTGGGCTATTCTCAGAACATATTGTTGCCACAAATATTATGTAGAATTATAGCTACATCTAAACTTCTGAATGTGTATACAATGTTAAATGTGAATGCAAGGCAATAGTTCTCAGCTTCATGTGAAGTGTTTTAGAATTTTCGCGCCTAGACACGCCCCTGACCACGCCCCTGACCACAGCCACCACCTAAAACACTTTTTAATCCAGAAAAAAACCTGTATTTTGGGAAATATTGACCAGCTTAACATTTCTAACTATGTCCTAGGAATTGTATTGTTTTCTGTGATGATGTCCTTTCTAACATGGCCTGCATTTATGTATACAAGGCGTATACTGTTTCTTTAAACTACATTTGTGTCAGTGACCGTTTGGTGATTTGTTTATAACCACCGCATTGTGAGGACGACCCCGACAGTGAACTGAGGCAAGCGACCTCCATCCAGTGCAGCGGAAACATCAGGGCTGACAAAGGGGGGCGGTGCTGGTATGAGACATCTAGACGGCTGTCACTCACGGCGCTCCACTCCGTGTTTATCTGCCACTCGCTGCAGATCTTCAGCTGGCAGGTGCTGGTGGTCTCGGGCTGCTCCAGGCGACGACACTGGCTGACGTGTACGTTCAGGGTCCGGTTGGCGTACACCTGCCTGCACAGGACCTGGCGGTGCTGCATCCCCAGGCCACACCCCTTACTGCATTCCGACCACTCCCCAATGTCCCAGCTGCAAAGGGCACAAGGATCGGGCGCTAACAACATGGCTGACGAACTACGTGGGCAACTGCCCTATTAGGGTTTTATTCTTATTTAAAAATGGAAACACATAGACGATCGCTTTACGACGAGCAATGGCTTCGCTAAACATTCCCAAAGACCTTCCACTAGTTCCGCGTGGGTATGGCAAATATGTGTGTTAGGTTTTAGGTGAATTCTGAGCACATGCGCAACATGAGGGTATCGTGTTTAGGAGTTCGGTGTGTGTATATATGTGTAGTTGAGCCAAATGGGTCCCTCACAAAGCAGGGCAGGGCTGGACGTTGCAGGGCTCCTCCTGGGAGTTGGGCCTGGTGCCGCTGTCACAATGGTTCTCTGGTGCTTGCTTATGGCTCATTCTGTGGACACAGTGGAAGACGGTGTACCTGCTACCTGAAAACAATGCACACCAGAATGGTTGTTGGTTAGGCGTTACTGCTACAGTTATATGGGAAACAAGTTAAACCTTGTTGACCAATGAGTATCAATCAGAGGTCAAGACATGTTGGAGCTTTAGCTCAGACAAAGCTGGAAAATCATGTCTTACCTCTGCCACAGGAGGAACTACACTCTGTTGCCCCGGACAGTTTCCAATTGTATTCTCTCTGTCGTTTGGGTGGCTGAACAACTGGCACATGAGAAGGGTACTTGCCACCTCCTGCTGGATCATAACCCTCCTGGTTTGGGTTTCCTCGTTGGTCATACCCACCCTGCTCATGCAGTGTGTTCCCTGGAAAACCCAGCTCAGTATTTCAGCCCAAAATCGTCTGGTAATTGAGATACAGTACCATAGCTGTGGACAAAAAAGCCCTTCAACCTGGCAGTTTCAAGTGACTAAAATATAGATAATTTAATTTGGTTAGGGTTTTACATGTTTAACTTGGTATGTCAACTAATTAAAGTCAACTGACAACATTTACTGTGATGGCAAAGGCATAACAATTTCAAGACAACATACAGTGGGGAGAATAAGTATTTGATATAAAAGGTTTTTGCAGGTTTTCCTACTTACAAAGCATGTAGAGGTCTGTAATTTTTATTTTAGATACACCTTAACTGTGAGAGACAGAATCTAAAACAAAAATCCTGAAAATCACATTGTATGATTTTTAAGTAATTAATTTCCATTTTATTGCATGACAAAAGAATTTGATACATCAGAAAAGCAGAACTTAAAACTTGGTACAGAAACCTTTGTTGGCAATTACAGAGATCATACGTTTCCTGTAGTTCTTGACCAGGTTTGCACACACTGCAGCAGGGATTTTGGCCCACTCCTCCATACAGACCTTCTCCAGATCCTTCAGGATTCGGGGCTGTCGCTGGGCAATACGGACTTTCAGCTCCATCCAAAGATTTTCTATTGGGTTCAGGTCTGGAGACTGGCTAGGCCACTCCAGGACCTTGAGATGCTTCTTACGGAGCCACTCCTTAGTTGCCCTGGCTGGATCTCGCGATACATGGCCCCATCCATCCTCCCCTCAATGCGGTGCAGTCGTCCTGTCACCTTTGCAGAAAAGCATCCCCAAATAATGATGTTTCCACCTCCATGCTTCACGGTTGGGATGGTGTTCTTGGGGTTGTACTCATCCTTCTTCTTCCTCAAAACACGGCGAGTGGAGTTTAGACCAAAAAGCAACATTTTTGTCTCATCAGACCACATGACATTCTCCCATTCCTCCTCTGGATCATCCAAACAGTTATTGGCAAACTTCAGACGGGCCTGGACATGCCAGCGCAGGGGGACCTTGCGTGCACTGCAGGATTTAAATCCTGTCAGGGTGTCCCTTGACTTGTCCCCAGGGTGTCCCTTGACTTGTTCCATCGCTCAAGGAACACCCCCTGGTGGTCCTTGAGCGATGTGCTCATCGCGGTCACTACCTCCCAGTCATCAATCACCCACTCAATGTCCCACACCTGTCCCTCATCAGTCAATCACCATCCCTACTTAGGTTCCTGTTTTTCCACGCCCCAGTGTCGATTGAAACTAAGTGCTACACTAGTTTTAGCAAGACTAGGACTTTAGTTATTTGACTGCTGCATTACACTGCAGTACATGGCCTTCCAGCCCTTCTTATATTTATATCTATATTCTAGTTGGAGATCTCTCTACCTTCATCAATATATATATATGGATATATATATATATATATACCTGTCACTACCACAAACTCTCCTGAACAATCCTTATCCACCAAGGATTCCTCTAGTCGTGTCACGTCACCGCCTAGTGGAGGCCACTCCCCTGTGCGCGTGGCACCGCGGCGTTCGACGTCGCCGGCCTTCTAGGCACCACCGTCCGTGTTTGTCTTGTTACCCATGTCCTGTGAACGCATCCCTCCCTGATTCCAAACAGCTGCGGCTCATTGCCTGCCTATTTAATCCCTCATGTGTCTTGTCTCTGCGTTCGTTATTGTCTTCCTGTTTTCGTGTGTAGGGCACAGAGGTGCTCTGTGGCAGG